>WUQG02039183.1:0-10724 GCA_011317285.2 Androctonus mauritanicus | reverse complement strand
AGGAGGCCATGTTAAAGGGCGAATCCCATCGGCGAATCTATCCACCTATCGGCATATTTTTGTACTAATTTTTTTTTAAATAAATGTCAAGCGCATCATTTGAATTATCTGTAGTTCAAATTTCATCTCTTTTGAACCAATGGAATGCATTCCAGAGTCCTCTGAAGTGGGGAACTTATTTCTTGCTAACCCTGTATATAAGAAAGTCAAAGCTAAACTCCAATCTATGGCTACTGCACAAGTAGATAGTACAACAAACAGAAATATGCAGACCAACCATAGAATTATCCCTGTCACCTATGACCTATCTCTGGTATCTGTGGCCAGAAAAGTAAAGAAACTGCAAATATAGATATAACATTTCGACAACAGCACACTGCATTCTCACAACCTAGGATGGACAAAGACCCTATTGGCCTGCATAAGCAGGTCAATAGGGTCTTTATCCATTCTAGGTTGCTGGTACAACATATATACCCTAGGTTGCTGATATCTGCTGGTACAACATATATACCTGATTTCATAAGAAATCAAGTATATATGTTGTGCCAGCAGATAATTAAAACCACAATATAGAAAATGAAACATTGAAGCAGAGAATAAAAGAACACAAATACGATATAACACAGAATAATCTTAGTACAGCCTTGGCCAAAAGATATTATGAGATTGATTTTGACATAAAACAGGATAATGCCAAGATTGTAAAATCCATCTCTAATTCCAGGGAAGCCTATATAATGAAGGCTATATAAGTAAGAAAACAAATTAGAACATTAATGAATAATGAACAAATTAGAACAGTAATGAAGCTATCCCAGAGAACCTCCTCTATCTTGGAGGTATTGTATAAAAAATGTTTAAAGCAATTGTCAGCAGTATGATGAGCCTTTTCTGATTTTTATATAAATTGTTTCTGTAAATATATGACATGGACATATAACGTAATAATGACATATATATTTTTGTATTTAAATTTTAGAATGGCAATTTGTATACTATGCTGGAATATTCTGAAGTTGTTAGTTTGTTTGATTTTGTATTATCTGTGATCTGACAGATAATATAAAATCAAACAAAAGACTCAGTAGAGTCAAAAATATTTTTCATATGTACAGTATATTAGCATAGTGATTCTGTAAATTTTGATAATTAAAATTCCTGTTTCCCTACTTATGGTGCTTGTGATTCTATTGTAAATAGTTTTATTAATTCAACATGATGAACAGTTTTAAAAAAGATTCAAAAATGAGATAGTTCAGATCTCAATATCAGGAAAATGTTTGAAGATATATACAAAATCCTTTCTAAGAAGCCAGATAGTGAGAGGTAATTAGAAATGTCAATCTTGGTTACCTGTATCAGCCCAAGATACTAATAACCAAGTTACATATTTCAGGTGCTGATATTATAGATATAAATTTTTATATTTGATACTTTTTAGAATATTTTTCTTATAAAGCTTCAAAGATTTCTTACAAATTATTAAATTCTTGACCATATCTGGGATATCAAAATTTCTTCAGTTAACAATGGGCAAGTTATCAGATTGATTCTACTTATCTGTTTATAATTTATAATAATAAGTTTTTCCTTAACCTCATTCATTTTCTACAAATTAATTTCTCAAAGACAAGTTCCAAAATTTAAAATGTTTGATAAATACTTATTAGAATTTTTTATGTTTTATTTCTTCTATTTTTGTAAGTATATTCTGTCAAATTTCAAAATATAATACAGGGTGCTGAATGGCCATATGGAAATGCTTCGTCTTTCTATTAACAATATCCAGGATTGAAAAAATAATCAAAATTTATATGAGAGGTCCCAGTTTAACTGTTGATCTTGGTCATCTACAATAAGTTGATCCCTATAGTACTGACCAGATAATAGGGTGATATAGCACTGGTTTATCAACTGTTGTATTGGATTCAATTCCAATCCCACTATCTGAGTTTTTAAATATGATCCTATTCATTTGAGCCATATTTTTCAACTGAATGACCATCTAATCACAAGTGTGGGTGGCCTTTGGTGGGAATGCTTCTCCATTTAGTACAATTGATATGCTTTCCATGCCAGTAGGATGGAAATCAATGTAAAACAACAACATATTATATCAGTGATTTTTGAATTATTAGTTATCATTGGTCCATAATGAATTATTACATCTATTATTTTCATGCAAAAATTATTTTGTTATAATTGCTAAACAATTCAGATACTTGACTTTTATTGGGAACATTTTTCTTTTCTTTCTAAGTTTCATATTGCTTTCTGAAAGAAGTTATTAAATGGCAAGATCATTGTAGACCCTATTTCAGAATTGCCACACATGAATGAGTAAGCTTTCAAAAATGAAGATTGACATGCTGGATTCAGATCTTTTAAAACATGGAAATAAAGTATATGTAATGCTTTCAAGCAATCTATCAACCCTATTTATAATGAATTTTCTTAAGAAAACTGTTTTTTTGACTGTATTATGAAAATTAACACTAATTACTGAAGTAATTTTAGCATTGTTTATATAAATAGATGATATTTTAAAATATTTCAGTGAAAAAAATGAATATTTTTAGGCTCAGGAACATGTTATAAATTTATTTTTCTATATAAATTAGTAGCAATTTAATCCTCAATTTATGAGAATTTGATTTATAAGTATTTTCAGGAATTTTTTATTCTCATAAATCAGGATTAAAATATATATTGTAATTTAAATTTAGTATAATATTTGTTGAATAGTCTGTTCTTAGTAAGCAGACAAATTCTCCTTTAGTAACTTAGTTTTGAATTAATTGCCAAAAATAATAATTATTAATTAATTTATGCTATGGTGCCATTATCCATTGGATTAATAATTAATTATTTAAATTTAGGCTAAGGTGGCGCCATCTGTTATTTAATGATTAAACTATAATTTTTACTAATTTCCCCAAATTAAAAAATTGCCTTAGCCTGGAGTCAAACCAGGATATTTGGATTACCATTCCATTGCCTTAACTAGTTAGACTACTAAGACATCAGCAGATTTCCAATTTTGGGATGCATATATATTTTAGAAATTATTGGACTTACACTGATAGCAGAGTTCCTGAATGGGCTTTCATGGTAAATTTGGGGAGATAGACTTGGCTAAGTTAAAGTTGAATTATGATTGGTCTGTTTTAGGTTATTCACATTTTTCCTATTTTATATATGAGCTTCTATTTTTAAATTTTTTATTTATAACATCATAACATTTTAAAATATCAATATAGGAATATAATTAATCTTTAATTTAATATAATTTATTTATTATTATTTTTATTTTAATATATGATTTCATATTCTTCAAATTCAATTCACCAACTTATTAAGAATAAATGGAGAACTCTTAAAAATAGCAGAATGAGATTCTTGCATCATATTTCAATTGTTATACATCATCACTTAGAAAATATAATGAAGCATCATCCCTATATTGTTTCTTAATTGTTTATAAATATGTATTATAGGGTTGTTTGGAAGTAATTTCATTTCTTCCCCACAAGTTGAATCAGTTATATTTTTAACCCGCAAATTTCATTCTAAGCCATATTATCATTATACATTTTGATAGCTGACATTTCAAGGTTTATTTATAAAAAAAAATTTTCTGATTCTGTGCAATTATTTTTTTTGGTGTCATATCAAAAATGGAAAACAAAAAGGAGCATTTTCAGCATATTTTACTTTTTTATTACCAAAAGAGTAAGAATGCTGTTCAAGCAAGAAAAAAGTTATGTGAAGTGTATGGAGAAGATGTGTTAACAGAACACCAGTGCTAAAACTGGTTTGGAAAATTTCATTCTGACAATTTCAAAATTAAAGATGCATCACGTTCTGGAAGGCCAGTTGAAGCTGATGAAGATAAAATAAAGGCATTGGTTGAAGCAAACCACCGAATAACAATACGAGAAATTACTGAAATTGAATTTATCAAATTTGACCATTCATGACCATATGAAATGCCTTGGTTTCATTTCAAAGTTTGATATTTGGGTTCCACACATTCTCAAGGAAAGAGATATGTTCCATTGCATTGACCTCTGTGATTTGCTGCTCAAACATCAAGAAAATGATCCATTTCTGAAGCAAATTATAACTGGCAATGAAAAATGGATTGTTTACAACAATGTTGAATGCAAGAGATAATGGAGCATAAGAAATGAGCCTGATCAAAGCATTTCAAATGCAGATACTCATTAAAAAAGAATGATGCTCTCTGTTTGGTGAGATTTCACAGGAATTATTTTTTTGAACTTCTACCAGACAATTTCCACAATTAATTCACAAGTGTACTGCCACCAATTGGACAAATTGAGTGATTCTATCAAACAGAAGAGGCCAGAATTGATAAAGTGTGTTTCACCATGGATATCTGACCTCATACAAGTTTGATGACTCACCAGAAGCTGTTGCAGTTTGGATGAGATGTGTTACCACATCCACCATATTCACCAGATCTGGCACCCTCCGATTATTACTTGTTCTGGACTTTACAAAATTCTTTAAATGCCAAAACATTTAGTTCAAATGAAGATGTCAAAAATCACTTTGTTCAGTTTTTGCAGGCAAAGATCAAAAGTTTTACAAGCATGGAATCATGTTACTATTTCAGAAAAATGGCCAAATTTGTTGGACCAAAATGGTCACTATATAACTGAATAAAATATTTATATACTATAAAGAAATTGTCATTCATTTTCATGAAAAAACGAAATTACTTTCCAAAAAACCTATAGAAAATATGCAACATGATTAGTACTTTAATGTAACTCATCCAACATCAATGTTATGTTATATGAATATCATAAAAAATTTAAATTGTAACATTTTATTTTTAAGTAGTTTTAATATAATAATCTTAGTAGATAAGATTTATGTAGACATTTAACCAATTATTGCTGAAAAAAAGGATGATCCAGTCAACAGGAGTAGCCTAAATTTTTAAATATTAAGTTTGAATCATAGAATTTAGAATAAGTTCTAATCTTTTAATACTAATTATCTTAGCATACATTATTTTTATGTATATTTTATTTGAACAGCTAATGAGGGTTGGATAGATCAAAAAAATTTCTATTCTGTATAATTTTTTTCATCTTGCACAGTTAATGTTTTTAAAAATTCCTATTGTAATTTTTATATCAACTTTTTTGCTTAGAATGGTCTCATCTACCAGCCTGTGAAGTCTGGCACACCATTTCTGAAACACCCTGTATATGATACCTTACAACTACTTTCACTTGTATGTAAAATCTAAAGATCATAGACAACACTATTAGCAGTTAAGATCCTTTATTTTAAAATAAAAAAATAAAGGATCTTAATTGCTAATAGTGCTTTTTATGATCTTTAGATTTTACTAATTTTAATGTATTAAGAAAATTATTACATAAAAAACAATATTAATTTTGTTATTTTATTAACTTAATGCAGATAGTTCCTGATTTTATGACTTAATTCAGATCAGAAATTGCATGCAAAGTAAGAACTTTTAAACTAGAATTAATTTCCCATACATATGATATTAAAATCAGGAGTTCTATTCTCACCAATGACATTTGACCACAATAAAACTAAAATACAGCAAAATAAATAATTTATGATTAAATAATAATTTATTTATTGAAAGAAATGAAAATATAGTTTTTAAAATGAAGCAAATAATAATTATGAAGAATTTTTTTGTCATATCAATGTTAAAGAATTTTTATTTTCCATTATTATTAACAGATAAGTAAATGTACTTTTATACAGATGAACTACTGTTTTAGGCAAAAACTGAGAATGATGTTATTTACATAATATACCATAAAATCAGAGGGATATTACTACCAGTTTTCAGTCATCACTTTGACAACAGTTTTCAATATATATTTAGTCATACTGTACAGGTACTCTTCACTTAACAACCTACCTGTTTAATGATTGCTTAAACTTATGTCCAAACTTATGGCTTTTTTTTAATAGAAAATTTGGTTTTCATTCATATATATCATTTACAACTTCTGTTGAATGTAATTCCCCACACTTGTAGTTCCAAACATCTGATGAAGAAAAATACTTTGTATATAATTAAGATATAAATGTCTTTACAGCTATGAGAACAAGTGAACATATTTAGAAGTTACTCACCAACTAATTTGTTCTACGACCAAGTCATGGAAATGGAATTTGGTCATTTAGTGAGAAGTACCTGTATTGTATAGCTAAGTATGTGAATTGAAATGCCTTTTTATGAATGTTAAGGATTTATTTATTAGAATTAAGATTTGTGTTTTCAGTTTTTTAATACTCCATATTTAAAAAAATTGCAAATTTGGGAACTCATTAAACAGAAACTTGTAAATCAAGAACTATTAATATTTATAATTCATATTAAGGAATTCATTGATTTATTATATTTTTAATTAATAATTTCTAAAATCATAATCAAATCTTTAATTATAAAATTTTTTTAATGCAGAAGCAGAAAAACAATTAATTATGCAAAATTTGCAGAAGACAGTGATGATGATGGTAAGTATTTATATTTATACTATAAATAGAAATTAAATTCATTAATTTCTGTAATGAGTCAGAAAAATTATATTTATAAACTTAACCTGCTGAGGTCTGAGATATATTTCAGAATAAACCTAATTAATATGAAAAAAAAATTATTTTGTGAAATCTCACTTATTTTTCATTGAAATCTTTTGAAAATTTTACAGTTTATTATATTTTTCATTCTCATTCTAATGATGCAAAAAATTTTTTTGAATTTTATTTCTTTCATAACTTCCTGTTTGTTATATTAGATCGAAAAATGGATGGCTGAGATTTTATACAAATTGATGAAAAATGATTTTTTTGTATGAAATCTTAGCTATCCAAAGAAATATTCATAATTTTTTGATAATGGCAAGCCTTCTGAATAAAATAAGCAGCTATAAATGAAAAAATTGGATCATATTTAAAAAAATTATCAACAAAAAACAAAGTAGTATGCAAATTTTCATTAATTAAGTTATATTGTATAAATAGTTGAAAATTTATTTAAATATTAGGATTTTTATTAATAAAATGTATTTATTGATATGTTTTTACTTATTACCAATAATTTTTATTTTAATTTTTTATAAATTTTTGAATTTATATAAAAAAAAACAACATATATGAAAATTGTCCAATCTCATACATAAACAATTATAATATTGTCTAATTTAATTGGCCTGCAGTTATTTTGTTGACATTCTAAACCCAAACCATATGCAGCACAATAAAGTAGGCTTGGCTGCAATTTGCTATGAAACTGGCTGCCATAAAACAATAAAAGTGTTACACCCTTTTAAATATTCTGAAGATATTTACATTAGGATTTTCTCATATTTTACTTAATTATTGGTAAAAATAAAGCAACAAATGAACAAATAAGAAACAATATTGTTTTTATTATCAGAATTAACCAATATTTTTGTATTATTGGCAATATTTTTTCAGTTTTGTAGATTTTTTTGCTTATCATACTGAAATTTCATATTTCACATTCACTTAAAATTTCAAAAATAAAATTATCTCATCCCAAAACTAAAATAAGATTAATAAACTAGAATAGAAAGCAGAATCGATAAGATTGAATAAAAAAAAAAAAAAAATTCAAATTCTATTAATACAATCCATACAAATTACCTATAGTTAAAACATAACATAAATAAAAATTTCAGCAATTGAAAAATTTAGGATCCTTCATCAGAGGCACACATTTTCACCCAATAAATATGCAAAAAATTCATCCACAGTAGCTGCACTGAGTAAATCAGGATTGAGTTTTTTTTTTTTTTTATTTCACTTCCATGATGTGTATATATATCAACAGACCTCAGCAGATTAAATCATTCTTCATTTCAAATAATAATTAATATTTGTCAGCTTTATTAAAATAAATTAAAGTAAAATCTTTTAAATAATTATTTTTGAACAAGAATTTATATAATGATGAATAATAATTATTGAAAATTAACTGAATATTAAATACAACTAAACTAAGAATCTTGCAAAACATTTATAAAAAAAAATTTGAGAAAATATATAAACTTACAAAAATCAGCATTTAAACTGATATAAAATAATTTTTATTAATAGAAATGTTTTTGGCAATATACTTATTCTCATCAAACACTCTATCAGAATGACTGCAGAGGATGATGTCTTGCCAAAAACATTTCTGATGGCAAAGAATTATTTTATATCTGCTTAATTGTGGATTTGTATTCTTTTGAAAGGGAAAAAGGAGTAATATAGATACAATTGATTAAGTGAATAAAAAGTAATTGCTAATTCAGATCAGTGCTTTTTTTTGTAAATATTCTGTTACTTCAGAAATTATTACCTTACATATTAAATAGAGAAATATAAAAAGGAATGACTATTGTTGGAGGAATTCTTAAAAAAATATTTAATTATTAACATATTGAAACTTTGTTTATGACCTTCAACTACACAGTTTACAGCTATATTTACAATAGTAACTGAAATTTTTCTAAATATTATTAAATTGCAATTACTTGCATGTTATTGTTTCAATTCTGATGAAATTTTGAAATTTTATCATCTCTTCAGTTTCTTGATTGTTTAATATTTGAATTGACTAAAAAAATATATGAAAATTTGCTTTATTTAAATATTTTTTTTTTGTTTTTTATGGATTTATTAGTATTATTTATTTACTTTTATATATTATTTGATAAAACACATTTTGTTGCATAATTTTATAGTAAGTTATTGAAACATATCAATATTAGCTTTCAAGTTATAGTAATTTAATTTGACTTGTTTTGAAAAAAATGTTGTTTCTTATATTTTTTGTTAATTTTATACTTTAAATAGAATTAAATGTATAAATATCAAGTTTATCAACTATTATATTGTTTCTTTTTAGTTTTAGTTTAATTTTTCCCCCTAGGTGAAACAAAATTATTTTATAATTAGAACAATAAGTCAGAAATTAAAATTATTTTTATCATTATGTTATTATGCTGTTTTAAAAATTTATCATTAATTTATATATTTAAACTTTTTTATTGATATTCATTAATAAAAATAATCATCAGTTCAAAAATGATCGATTGAGAGGACATTTAAATTCTTTTGTTTGTTGTTGTTTATACTGCACTAGGTTTTAAATGCTCCTATAGTTACCAGATTGTAATAGATATAATAAAACTAAAAATATATCTAATTTTAACTGTTGTTATTATCCAGTTTTGTAAAAGGGTAATATGTCTGATTTTAAATTCAAGTGAAAAAATATAAATTCAGAAATAAATAAATATTAAAAATCCATAAATTAGGCACTTTATAAGAAAATGTTTCATATGTAATAAAAATCAGTTTTAAAAATATTAATTAGCATTATAACATGCAGCCAATGTTTTTAAAATTTTTTTAAATTTTAATTACCTATTTATTTTACAAATTTATTTATTTGCAGATTTTTTCATTTCATAAAAAAAAACTTTTTCGTTTCAACAAAAAGTTTTCAGCAAAACATAATCAACACAATAAAAATTGATATGCAAATGAATTGCAATAAAACTAATAGATATTTTATGTTATATATAAATAAATTCAAAAGCTCATATCTCTTTAAAATATTATGATATGTTCATAAATATTATATTGCAAGAAGCAGATAATTATATAGAACACAAAAGTAATACAATACTTAATGGATAGCAAATGGAAAATGCACAATTGTATTAGGAAACAATAAACAAACAATAACTAATAAAAGGAAAAATTTTAAATATCCGGATTCCTCAGATTAGTATTTAGATGACCTTGCCAATCAGTCATCAAAGTATCAATCCAATCTACATAGGAACACTAATATAAAATATTCCTAAATCAAGGGATACCTGTATACACAAGAACATTTATCTCAAAAAATTTGTTTTTCATTCTATTTTTGATACCTTACAATTAGTGGTTTCAGTCCCAACAATTTTTCCAATCCTGAGATTCATGAATATTAAATGAAAGAAATTCCAGGATTTTTCAGGATTTGATTTATTTAGTAAAATAATCGTAAACTATCAATTACCCTATCCATTGGTTTAATTCCACTCATTTTTGACATATTTTTAATATACTGAAATATAAATATAGAAAGTTAAGCAAATTTTATTATAAATCTAGTATAAAAAATATTGAAATAATCCCATTTATAATATGAAGATTAGAAAAATTCAATAGCAGAAAATAAGATATCCTTTATATTTGAACTTTTAAAATAAGACTTGTTTTTAGGCTAATGTTCTGCCATCTTATAATGCACATTCACAGATTGATTTTTGATGCATTTACTGCTAACCCACTTAAGGTTTTACATATTATAAAATACAGTTTTGACTTAGAATTGATATTTATAAAAATTGTAGCATTACTGTAATGTATTCATAACTTCTGCTGCATTGAAACACAGCAATAATAACAAAAATGAACCGTTTTTAGCAGAAAAATGAGAATTAATTGGAAACATCCATTTAAACATTTTTTGATCTGTTCAAAGATAATCTTTTTTAAGATAATCATTGAATGAATCTTTTTCTTTGCATTTTTATGCCCCTTTACGCCCCTTTGCAATCAGGGAGATTACTAAGGGGCAAGGCCAGTTCCCAACCATGACTGCACCTGCACCTGCACCTGTGGAG
>WUQG02039172.1:0-10725 GCA_011317285.2 Androctonus mauritanicus | reverse complement strand
TTAATGTAAACAACCTCCCAGGCTATAAAAAGGGGTGTGGCACTTTTATTGTTTTATGATGGCTAGTTGTTTCATGGGAAACTGCAACCAAGTCTATTTTATTGAGGTGCATGTAATATAGGGTGTAGTGTGTCAATAAAACATTTCAAGGCCAATTACAGTAAGAGTAGAAAATGTTATAGCTATTTATATATGAAAGTGAACAATTTTCATATATGTCATGTTTTTGGTTATAAATTCAAACATTCATAAAAAATTAAAATAAAAATTACTAAAATAAAGAGAAAACATATGAATAAATATATTTTCTATTAAAAAAAATGACAGTATTTTAATAAATTTTTGTCACTTTTCAATTAATTAATTAACTTTATTAATTAAAATTTGCATAATACACAATTTTTTATCAATAATCTTTTAAAATATCTGATTTTTTTCATTCATATCTTATTTTATTCATAAAACTTGCTGCTATCAGATAATACCAAACATTTCATTGGATGGCTAAGATTTCATATATAAAAATTGTATTTTCTCCGATCTCATATAATGAATGAAAAATTGTGAAAAAAAAATTCAGAAAAAATTTTTACACCTTTAGAATGACAATAAAAATGTAATAAATTGTAAAAATTTCAAAATTTTTGATGAAAATTAAGTGAGATTTTGCAATTTTAATTTTTTGCTAATTAATTAGATTTAATTTGTAAACAATTGTGATCTGAATGAGTTAATATAAATTATAGAAAAATTATTAGAATGAAAATATATTTACTTTAACGAAAGTTTTTCTGGTACATTTATGAAGTTTTTCAGATATTTTTAGAAAAAAATAACAGAAATTTATTTTTTATTGTTTTATATGTAGTTAGGATTTATTTCAATATCGTTGGGTAGAAAACTAATTAATCCTGCTTATTTTAATTTAAAATTTTCTTTACAAAATAATCATCTGCTGGAAAATTTCATTTCTTACCCATTACAGATGTATTAAAAAACTGCATTTTATAATAATCTATATTTATTGTTGATATATCATTTGATTCATAAAATATTTTTACATTAGTATTTTTTACCTAAATGATCCAAAGTTATGAAGTATTTCATTTAACTTACAAACTGTAATTAACAATTGATATTTATATATATTATAAATTAACATATTATAAATAACAGAAATAACTTACTTTGTCAGAAGTTGAAAAACCAATAGCATCAAACCAATCTTCTAATGCTATTAAACAATGAGCAATTACTTGTTTTGTGAGTCCAAGTTGTTCCTAAATTTAAAAATTTAAGAAAATTTATCAAGATATTTTTAAATGATATTTAAAACTATCTGATATGAAATATCATAAAATTTTGTTTTATTCAGCAAGACTAAATGGAATATAAATTAAAAAGTTATTTTTATTAATAATAATATACATACAGGAGATTTTAAGTGAGATATTAAAGCCCACATTGGAGTAGCTGATCCTTCTAATTCAGCAGAGAAAGCTGCATAATAAGTATTTGGTTCAAATTCAACATGCTGAGATAGTTCTCTTTGATTAACATTCATACCTAATAATAAAATGAATTAGAATGTGAGAAACTGGAAAAACAGTTATAGTTTATTTTATATTCATCCTTTATAATTATTAACTAAATTAGTAAAATTAATTGCATATATTTCTTGATTTATAAGCATTTGTTTTATGAATTTTTGTTAATAAATTATAGTAATGTGGCAGTTTTTCAATTTGTAGAGATTACTTTTTGTTTTTTCAAAGAAACCACTTCATATCAATTAATCAATCTACTAATATTTGTTTAAATTAATGATTGTATTTTGTTCTATATAATAATTTATTGTTTCTAATGTAATTTTAATGCATTACACAAAATATACAATTTATTTAGATGTTTTATTACAAATATAATGACATGAATGATTGTTTTTATGACTTTCTTGCTTATTCTTTTCATTAACTATATCAGATACTATTGATATTTGCACTATATTATTGATTTCATATTAAAAAATTTTATATTAACTGCAAGCTTGGTATATAGCTGACATGCCAGTATTTATAATCTATTTATTATATTTTTAAAGATTACATTTACTAGAAGATTACATTACATTAAAAGATTACATTTACTAGAAAACTATTTTCAAAAGATTACATTTAAGATTTAGTATTTTCTGATAGAATGACAAAATAGCAGCATAGTTCAAATTTACATATATTTGGAAAATGTTATTATATTATAGATTGCATATATTTGCAATAATGTACAAGCATTGTTTTACAATGTTAAATAGTATTATTATAGTTGCAAAATACTTTTAAATAAGTGAATTATTTTGTGCTGTTATTTTTAATAAAATAGATAAATATTATCATAATAAAATTGATAAATATTATGGTTTTAATAGACAGTTTTTATTTTTTCATTTTTTTAAATTTGAAATTCCAGAAAATTATTAATAATTTTTAAATAAATAGTTTTTGAGTCAAGACTTCAAGAATTATGATTAAATTAAAGACCAAAATTTGAATAAAATTTTATAATTTTTAAATAGTAAATTAATTTATAGTGATTATTGCCATATTTGAAAAATCAGTTAGCTCTTTGCAAATTGAAAATTCAAAATGAATGCTAAAAAATATGTCAAATTGATTTAAACATTGTAAAATATATAATACTAGTTGATGCCTAATGTAACATGGATCATTAACTTCAATTTTCCAGACAGGGTCTAAACCCAGTCTTTTGAATTCCATCCTACAATTTTCTGATTGATCCCATCACAGTTAGCATCATCTGTGATGGAATAAACCAAATAAATCTAAGCAGATCTAAAAAGCAGTTTCTACCAACAGTAGTAACTACTTTTAGACCTGTAGTAATCCAAATACACATACAATAGTATTTCATGTGCAATTCAGCAACATAATTAAAAACTAACAAAAGTAACATAGATAATTTCTCATTTATTATATTGCTGAGTAGTACTTATTTGAATATGTATTTCCTCTATATTTTTAACACTTGATCTATAAAATAAAAGAATAAAATGTCAAAAATTGATTTTCCATGAGGTCATAGATCAAAGTGGTGCCAGGCATAATACATACTATCAAAAGAAAAATGACCTTTCTAACCAAAGGAATAAAATGCAAGAAAGGATTTTTAAATGCCTAATTAAATTACCAACATCAAGTTTTATTACATTATTTTTTAAGTATTAACTGATATTTTTATACAAATATTACAAATTTATTACATATACTTTCATTGCTTTTATAAAATATTTAAAAAACTTGCAATTGATATAAAAAAAAATGATATTTATCATCATTATCAGACCATTGTAAATCATTTACATCTGTGTATAAATTGCATTACAGTAGAGTCCTGATTAACTGAATCTAATTTAATCAAGATAAATTGTTGATTCATCTTGATTAGATAACTTAAGTTATTATGAGGTTATTGAATAACCTCATAATAACTGTGAATTTTATTCAAGATCATAATAATCTCAGTTATTATGATCTTGAATAAAATTATAAAAATTGCAAATAAAAAATGATTTAAATTATATAATACAACATTTTTAATTCTATTTAAAATTATTTTATTACAAAAATAAAAAAAAATCAATAAGAAATGAATGAAAATTGTTTTAAATTATATAATAAAACCATTATATTTAAAATGCAGATCTAACTTGAAAATAAAGTGTACATCATCAGATTAATGTATTCAAATTAGTTTATTTAATAATAATTAATCAAACCTTATGTATTATCAGAGTTTTTGATTATCCAAGCTACCTTCAGTCTATATTATCTTGGATAATTGGGACTCTATGTATTGAAGAAAAACTGAATATTATTTGAAGGAAATCATGATTAGATTTCATTTAATAATTCATTTTATGATATTTAATGTCTTTACCAAAATGACATTCAAATTCAATTATATTTTCACATATAGGCATATTTCACTTTACAACACTTCACTAATATGGCACTTCTCAATTATATTCCATATTTTTATTTTAAATCTCAAAGTGAAAATTATTGGCTAAATAATACTTACAATAGATAAATTAACATATAGACAGGTTGGTCCTAGAGCCATCCTGAAAAACTGAAAGTGAGATCAGAAATAAATTTGGATCTTCAAAGTGATGTACATATTCTTAAAAATGCAGTCATCTGGCAGAGTGTTTTAGGTCTAGTTGCTATTGTGTATTTAATCAATAATAGCTGCAAATATGTTTTTAGATTTTTACACGCATTAACAAATGAAAAAAGGTTGTGATTCACTTTGTAGCAGTGGTCTGAAACATAACTGCCAGAATAATGAGGTATGCCTGTATTTTGGAATTTTAAAATTCAGAACATAATTTTTTAAAAACCTTATGTTGTTAAAGTTGTTGGGCAGAAAATGATTTTCATGATATGACTAAAGATACTATTCACTGACATCCTCTTATACATACTTGGTGTAGGCAGCAGTAACATACAATTATCATTGGCATGCTGACAAACTGCTGCACAGGTTACAAAGGCTTTCCAATTTAGTGATGTCATCATATATCACAAATCACAATATGACAGTGCTAACAGTTATTTTATTTGCTCATTTTAACTATTATTTTATCTTTAGTTGCAAATAATTTTCTTTGATATATAAAATAAATAGTAATTACATAGATAAGCTACAGTTCTAGGAATAAAAAGAATTTACAAATTTTAACTTTTTATCACAATGAAAGTCTGTCCACACTTCCATTTCCCTAATGATGCCATGCATCACTGATATCTATAAATGCCACTATCTAATAGGACATATAAAATTTCATCAGTAGTTAATTTTAAATAGCTATATATAGATCAAAAGTCAAATTAAAAAAAATATATTTAATTATATATTTAAATATAATATAAATATTATTTTATAAATTATTATAATTATTTTATAAATATTGCACATTTACAAAAAATTATATATTAATTGACACTATATCTGACTTCTTAGCTGAGAAAAAAAAAGTATGAGAAATAATGTCTATGGAAAGATTTATACTCTGCCATCTACAGGAAATTTTTGAAACTTCATCATTAGATGATTTTTCAACAATTACAGAGAAATCAAGATACAACTTAAAAATAAAAACAACTGCTTATATCTATGCAAAATCCTATATTAACTGATACTTCAACAACCACCCTAAACTGAGTAATAAAAAAGTTACAGGGATAGCAAACTCATATATCCATCACATTAATATAAATGTTGAATGAAAAGTAGTGGCAACAGATATATAATACACACTAAGCTTTATTTAGATATGAATTGAACAACATTCACCTTCAACATAATCACCAGCCATATGAATAACTTTAACCCATACCTGTGGGAGATGGATGCAATCAGCAGATCCATTTCTACTGATAACTGAAATAATGTGATCTATGGTATAAAATATTTCAGCAACACCAGTAAACCATTGTCCTCATATGGGTTCTTTCATTTTAGGAAACAGATCAAAGGTCACACGGAATCATGTTTGGAGAATATGATTGGGTGGATGCTCAGAGATTTCCAATGTTATCTTACCAAAAGTTCCTTCACTGGTTGGCAACATGACAATGAGCATTGTCATGAATATTAATGGAAAAAATATGGAATGGAATATGATAAAAATATATATTTATGGAATAAATATTAATATGAATATTAGTGAATTGTCTTTAATGAAATTTGGCCATGCCTATTGTAATATCAGATGCAGAACTTTCTTAAGAAACCCAATAGCACTTTACATTCACAGTTTGTTTCTCATGGACAGCATGATGAAGGATTACACCATCCATGTCAAACAACAATAGCATTGTTTTGACTTTACTGAGTTCCTGCTGTAATTTTTTCGGCTTTGGGGATATCACATTCATTTATTGCCATTTTAATACCTGCATTACTCTCATTATGATATTGGTCCAGATAGAATTTTGCTGCAATGTATCTATGTCATTATTGCAGTTCTGTGAGATGATGAGGAATCCACTTTGCTGCAATTATTTACATATCAAGGATATTGTGCAGAATGTAGCACAAAGTGAAATCATTTTCAACTTCATTTGCCAACTGGCATGTGGTCCAGTGCCCATCACAATCAAATAAAAACTGTATATACTGCATTTTTTTTTTCACATAGCTTTATCTCTAAATAAACATATAAAATATAGTTGCCATCATGGTTAGAACCTAATATGTTTTCTATTTAATTTTCGTTTTTTTGATAAAAGTGTGGAAAAATGAAAATTATTTTTGTTTATTTTTGTTATTGTTATTGTTACCTTTTTGCTGAAAACAAAATCATATTATTAAATGATAAAATAAAAAAGGAAATAAAGTGAAAATTTTAAATATTATTTAGTTTATAATTTAATTAAAAATACTAAATTCAATAATGAATACTTTTATAATAATATTTACCTTGAAACATACAGAGAAGTGAAAGCCACATATCTAATAATCCTGAATCACTCAAAAATACAAGTGCAACAGGACGATGTGTAAGTACATTATTCAAATCACTGACTAAAGGCCAATAACAATGATTTTTCATAACTGTATGACCACAGTTAACAACATAATGAAAACTTTTCTCAGCATCTGTTGAGAAAAAAATTATGATAAAATCATAATAAACAGAAAAACAAAGAGTAAATATTAAACAGTAAAAAATTACAGATTTCACTTAAATTTAAGATAAGAAATCTTAACAAAATTGAAATTAATTATATTGTGTCTAATAACTAACAGTTTTTAATAAGCTTAAATTTTATAAACAATCTAAAAATGTAAATTGTGATTTTCTGATGGCATTTGGATTATTGGTTGGTAAAATCCATCACTGTGAAATAAATTTCAAGTGCTCATTTTTAAATGATATCATTAGGTCAACCTCTACATCAGAAATTTTTTAATAATTTTGGAAATTTCCAAAATTATCTATCAAAATATACAGGAATTTGTTATATTAATAGATAAGATCTCAAATTAAATAAATGAATAGCAAATTATCTTGTTCCAAAATTAAAAATACAAAATTAAATGCCACATCTGTACTTCATATTTTCAACATTAAAAAAGAATACTCACATGCTTAATCTTTTACTATATAAACTTTGTTAAAGGAAAAGTACCTGATAAAATAAAAAATCCTTAAGAATTAACAAAAAAGTCAAAAAATACCATCAAGAACAATTTATTCTTTTCAATAGCATAACATTCAAACTAACAAATGATTAAGAAAAATTTTCTATACTATATTTTGCATAATTAAAATAGCAAAAATATAAAAGTAACAAATGAGATTTTTTAAAATTATTTTGTGCATCAAATCTCAATCAAATATTGCATTAATTTCTAATTTAATAAATTATTCTAAAAAAAGAATATGAGAAAATACCAAAGATATAAGTGCAGTAATATCAACCTAAAACTATACATATTCATCATTCATTATACCAACTGAATTCATAACAAAAATTAAGTTTATAACTTGCATATCAAATTAAATTTAGATTACTAATTTCATATAAAAAAAGATTCTAATTTATTCCTGAATCTGAATAAACTCATTTATTTTTATCCTTAATGCATATTCATATGCAGTTTGAGAATTTAATGTCATCAAATAAGTTATTTAAATTCATGTTTCATTCTTATCGTGTTTTTAATGAAACAAATTTGATCATGTCATTTCAATATAAAAAGTGTACAAAAACAAATATTTATTTAATGACAGCTGAGAATCCAGAACAATAAAAATATAGAGAGAATGGAAATAATCTTTTTCATTAAATAATATAATGATTACACTATATTATTTAATGAAACAAATTATATACAGACTGGGAGTGATCAACTGCTTTCACATAAGCTAGAATCACAATATAGACAAAGAATTCACATTTTTCAATTACATCTTATTGCTTTTTATTAAAATAATGAGTCTCAAACTTCTTCAGTATGAAAACTCTTTTGGTAAATATTGCAAATTTCAAGAATTCCAACAGGGCCTCTGATTGGAATCTTGCTGATTAGGATAGACATAAAATGTGAATGAAAATATAGTATAAGCTATTTAAATGTTTTGCATTTTCAAAAATTAATTTCATTGAAAAATAAACAAATTTTGTTAAATAATAATATGGCTTGAAATAGTCTATTTGTATTTATTAAATATATTTTTATAATTAAATTTATCTTTATTCCACAAAATTTTTATAGTAATATTTAATACTTTCACAATGGATGGATTAATACCTTGCATCCAAATGTCAATTTTATTGTTCTATATTGATGACAGGGATGCTATATTTGTGCCTTAAAATTTATAAAAATCAATTATTGAAAAAATCACTCATATTTTGTGGAAGAAAAAATTTTTATTTTACCGTTTATTTGACATCCATTTTGTGCAATCAGAACTTATACTATTTATCATAATTAGTTATATTTTTCTTTTTCAGAGCAATTATTTGTTTGTTTATTTTTAAATATAAACAATATATCTGTTTAATAAATTTATACATATTTTTAAATTTTTTATGAATATTTTAATTTCTCAGGTAATTTGATTGGTTGCAATAAGTTCTATAAAATCTGTCAGAATTTTCCTCTTTGACCTTACATTATTAAACAAGACCATTTTAGTTTTGATGGTTTTTTTCAGTAATTCAATGGTATATGCATGACTTTTCTGGATTTATATAAACTGTTGAATTATTTTTAATTGTTATAGTTAAAAAGTAAAGTGAATTACTGTTTATGTAACTTTATCACAATGATTCTTCTAATGACTTAATAGATAAGGTAACTACTGAGAATACACTCATTTCTAATAACAGCATAAATATAATGAAATCATATTTGTGGTCACTTTTAAATAAATTGGTTAATCTTTTTTTATTCAAATTTAGAGATTTTATTTATATTTAAGATATTTTATATCTGTGTACGTACAATATATATTTGTGTACACAATATGTAAATGCAGTGATACCTTGACCTATGGACTTAATTCGTTCCTGGCCATGGTTCTTAACTTGAAAAGTTTATATCTTGAAACCCAGTTTTTTATTTTATCTTATGGGAAATCAATTAATCCATTCCCAGATTAACTAAGCCTATGAGACAAAAAGAATTTTAATATTTTTCTATTTTACTAGTTATATTGAATTCTTTGTTAACTCACATTGCGAGTTAAGAATTAGTTAACAAAGAATTCAATATAACTAGTAATTATTATAAATATTTTTAAAATTATCAAGAATAAGTAGTCTTTATCACATTAAATAGTTATATATGCATATTTAAAAAAATAATTAAGATATTCTTACACAAAACTTATAGAAAATATAAATATAATATTAAAAAAATCATGCTCATATCTTGAGAATAAGTTTGTATCTAGAGACCAAAATGGGATATGAAAAGTTTGTAAGTAGAGTGATCTGTAAGTTGAGGTACCACTGTACTCTTATGGCTTATTTCAATTGATTATAATCAAATATCTTAAATATTCATATCTCATAAAATATATTGGATTATAAATATAATTATATTTATATTTATAATATATATATAATTATATTTATAATAAATATATAATTTATATAATAAATATATTGGATTATATTTATAATCCAATATATTTGATGATAAATAGTTTTTGCTATTTTATAGTAAACTTCATATAATAGAAAAGATGTGATCAGATGATTTTTATTTGCATTCAATTATTTTCCATGTGATTGGAAAAATCATGTTTCTCCCACCTTTTTTTTAATAGAACTATTTGTGTGATACTTTAACCATTTATATGCAATTAGCAATTGACATAAATAAGAATTTTATGTACTTTTTATTTAAAATTATAATAGAGACAATTCCAGACTTACATAGATCCATACTTATGTATGTTAATATTAGTTAAAGACCCAGGTCCAAATCAGTCCCCTCCTGTAAAACTGAAAATGTAAACTGAATTTGGATCCTCCAAGATGGTAGGTGATTGCTTTACCATGCAACTTATGTACTTACTCTTAAATATAACAATTTTAATATTTTGACTTACTAGTACTCTACAACAGTGGTTTCAACCAGTGGTACATGTACCACTGGTGATATGTGAGATATAACTAATAGTATGTGTATAATCTTAGTTTCCTATTTGTATATGAGGCTTTTTGTTGGTAGTATTAAAAGTTTTGAATTTTGGATTTTGTGGTATGCATTTATGAGAAGATTGAGGACCACTGCTCTATAACATATGTTCTGATATACTTGGATTTGATTTATGTAGGTTTTAGCAGAATGATTTATCTATATAAGTTGGAGAATTGCTTTCATTAACTGATAATATAAAATATAATAATTTTTATTAAAATGATTCAAAATTTTTTGGAAAATAACAATATTTCAGTACAAATTTTAATTTTTGAATATATTTATCTAAAAAAATATATTTTTATTAACTTTGTTTATATTTATTCATCTTCCACTTTATTTGACTGAGCTATTATCGCTTGCCATATTTTATGGCCTTGTTTTTTGTTTAACTTACGGGCTGCCAGCTGCCGATCTAATCGGCTCGCCGCCTGCGCAGTTTAATTAATTTAATTAATTAATTAATATTGATTGATT
>WUQG02039161.1:0-10725 GCA_011317285.2 Androctonus mauritanicus | reverse complement strand
ACCGGAGAAAAAGAATGTTAGATCGAGGAAAACGTTAGATCGACGAACGTTAGATCGAAGTTTTACTGTATTATAGTTCATATATATTATATGTAACTATTTAATCAATGCTGGACTATTTAACTATGATTAATATCATAGAAAAACATGTCGGGATTTTTATTCCCTCTTCTTGATTCGTTCATGCAACACTACCTTTAAAATCTTAAAACTTCTTGATTAAATTACTCATCTTCTACTTTGTACCTTTGATACTTTCCAGTTTAAGGAATAAAGAGATATATGAATTAAATTTATCTTTTTTTATGTTTCTATCTATTATTTGAATAGTGCGCTATATTTGGGTCAAATAAAGAACCATCTATTGTAATTGGTTGATATTAGGTCAATATTTTATTGGCACAATAAGAGAAAATATATTCGCATATTTTGAAACAATATTTCGCGAAAATATTGCCAATTTTAATGAAATTTATAGATATTATTGGAACCTTTCGGGTGTTAACTCTATTAAAAATGACAGATATTGGATCGTATCTGTCTGTCCATAAGATATTTTGCGTAGATACCATTTAATCTGAATGAAATTTGCATTTATTTTTGTATCTGGTAGCGATTCCCAAACTTTTTCAATAGCGCACTCCTTTATCAGTATAGAAAAACAGTACGCATCCCTTTTATCAATAAAAGAGTAGAAAGAGATCTTTGAATAGAAAGTCTAATATTTCTACGGGACAGTTATGATGCTAATGTGTATTTCAATAGATTGATTATCGAATAACAAGTTTCATTTTACAAACAATGTTTATATAAAGTATGTTTATGCACAAAGGATCTTGTAGCGAATCTTATAGTTCTGATAATTTCACCACAATCGGATCCCTTCTCTATAAACATCTCTACCAGTTGCATCGTTAATCCATTTTCGATCTTAATCCATTTAAATTCTTTTGAAAATATCCAAATTTTGGGCCAAAATCAAGGATTGCAAGGAAGAGAATTTCCTTCATTGTAAAGACTATGCAGAATATATCACTCAACTGTCTTATTTGTTTGATATACAGTATATTGCAGATATTTTTTTTGTTAATCAGTTCGACATCATCATTATAAAAATTATGAAGTCATATCTATATAAATGTGATATCACGAAATTGATATAATTTTTTTTAATTGCAATGCTTAATTGAAAAAAATAATTAAAATAAAATCATTTTGTTTCCATCAATGCCCGACTATCGGTAGTCATTCATGAGGCCCATCGATAAATTGAAAAAATTTCTTTAGTACTGTATATAATATGATAAATTCATATAAATGAAAAAAATAAATTGATACTTAATCAATTCAATATAACGTTGGGGAATATAAAAAATGAGCACAAACTCATCTTTGAAAATTATATTTTAAGTAATAATGGAACTAACATAAAGAAAATGCTAAAATATTTCTAAAATTAATAAATCTGTTATTTTTGTCAGATATTATCATTCTTAAAATTATTTGTTTCAAGAAATTAAGGCAATATAATGGAAATTTATCCGAGAAAACTGTTATAACTTTCTTCTTGTTCTTTTTCATTATCGATATACAAAAATTGCAATTTAAAACTTAAAATTGAAATATTGCATTATAAATATATTGCGTGTTAATCAGATCTTCAAAAAAGAAGAATGAATAAAATTAGAAAATGATTGTTATTAATTGTTATAGAAATTTGAAATTTGTTTTCTTAAGGAATCAATCGATTTTTTGAAAAATATTTAATATCTGTATTTAGAATATTTCTAAAATATTTAATATCAGCAACGAAAGAACCTAAATTCCTTAGACAATCAAATACTTTCATAATATTCGGATTTTAAATATACAATCTGATCGAACATATTGTACTTGTTTAGCTTAAATATGGCTGCATATTAAATATGCAGCTCTTTTATCTTCGAATTGTTTTAAACGCACAAAAATTATACAAATAATTTTATATAAACTTGAATCACTTAATAAAAAATTACTAAGAAAAAATTCTAAATTTATCAAGTCGTTCCTTAAAATAAATATAATAAAATTCCTAATGCATAAATCTAAAATTTTTTTATTTATAAAATGCCTAAAAATCGGAAAAAATAAAAATAAAAGATCAAGAAATTAAATAGTTACAACTATTTTAAAATTAACCTCTGTTTAATAATGAAAAAATCACTTATTAACACTATCTGGAACATATAACAGATTCTATAATAATAATAATAATAATACAACAAACTATAAATTTGTTTATCGAAAGGATAACTTGCTTTCTCAATCTTTATTAAATTTTATTTTCCATTACTTATGGGCACTAACATATGGTTCATACATATATTTTGTTTCTGAATAATATAGTAGGAATTAAACAAATATAAACATTCATATATACAAACTATGAACATACAATATTGTATATTCATAGTTAACATAATACTTATTGGATTAATGATTTTCATTTCTGAGTTAATTAATAACGCAATTTTTATTCATTCACTATTTTATTAATTTATTACAAAAAATGATCTTGTGTATCCGTTTTAATCGGCTGTTGCTCCGCGAGAAAATTTTATAAAAAATAAAATACACAAAGTATTCAAACTTTAGGGATCGTTCCATAATTGTTAAGTCTATAAATTTTCCTATATGATTCACACCTATTCAAAATTTTTAAAAATCGATATTTTTAAAACTATCCGTCACATATAAATGGCATATTCATTTTAGAAAATCCGTTTTGTAAAAAAAATAATAACAATAGTAAATATTTTTAAATATAACATTCATTGGTAATAACTCTGTAATATCGTGAATATTTATAACCTGTTTTTATTATTATAATCCAGGAAAAATACCGTAATTTTCCATTAAACAACTGTATAATTTGAACTTTGAATGATATTTGAAATTTATTTTATCTAATCTATATTATTAGAATGCAGATAGCACTACTCTAGCCATTTAATAAGATTTGAAAATGTTTTTTTAATATAATGAATTGTTTATATTATTTGTCGAGCTCTGAAAGTTTAATGCATTCTGTATCTTTTATTTTATATGTACAGTATTTATTTGCCATCAATTAACTGTTCTGTTAATTAATAATTTTAGTAACAATCCCAACGTCATCATTACGGATGTTTACTTTTCTAAAACCAATTCGATGTATTGTAATTGCTGCAAGTTTGTATTGTTACCAAGGCCGATTGTTGCTCGTAATTTGTAGGTTTAGTCCGCCAATTAAATACTGTACAGCAATCTAAAGTAGATCCGCAATCTCGCAAATGGATATTTACGCCATTCAATATTCAATCCATCGTTGGAGAACTAAAAATAAAATTTTCATAATAACAGAATGGATACCATGTTTCTGTTTCCATATGAAATTATTCAAAAGATTTAATCTGGCGTGCTACACTTGTTAATTAAATATCTCGTTCGATTCTATTGTAACAACATCGTATACAGTTCCTAGTAATGCTATAAAATGGTTATTTTTAGTGCCTTTTAAAATTAATTCAAATTCCCACAAAATTATGGCATTTTGTTAAATATTGAATTCGCGTTATATTAAATCATTAGATTACTGTATTCGTGCAGATCTAATTATATCTATAACATTTAAATTAACAATTACATAAGATTATGTTGGAGACTACTGCCAGTTTAAGGTTAACAGATATAAAAAGTTTACACTGGGGAATTCTAAACAATAAAATTAACCATATTGTTAACAAAATATGAAAATGTTTACGTTTATCTTATTGTAACAGAATGAGAAACTTGAAAACACTTATCTTTCATTCAGACTAAGAGTTTATCAATGGAGCTTCAAACACACTTATCATACTCTACATAAACTATTTAAATTTAAATTGAAAATTTATAGTATTTCGATATTTTATTAAATGTAATGCTTAATAATAAATAATAAAAACTGTCTTGCAAGTATTACGAGCAAAGATCACTGATGTTTAACAAACTTTGCAAATCAAGTCAAAATTTGATCCAAACTCGTTTTTCAAGTCGACAACTAATCGATGACACGATTATGAAATGAAAATTAACTCGATAAAAATAGAAGCAGATGACTTATTATTCCGGATTTATAGGCTAACTGAAAATCTTGTACTAAAAGTTAAATTTTATTAAAATTGCGTGTTTCGAAGCAAGTCGGGAAATGAGATAAAGTCGTGATTTTTTTTCGATTAGAAATTTGCGTCAAAACCAATCAATATTTTTATCTATTTATGATAGTATTTCGCTTATTTCTCAATGTGTGTTTATAACAAACAGGAATTTTTGATTTACAAATATTTAGTATCGCTATGATACAACTTTAAAAAAAAAAAAAAAATTCCAAGCTGAATTGAGTAATCATTAAGAAAAACAACTAAAATAATGTATGATAAAGCAAAGTAAATTAATATGGAGGAATTATTATAATTGCGTGATGAGTTATTTCAAACATTCAGTATAATTAACGACTTATCTCGGAGGCAATAATCTACCATAAAAATAATGTAATAGCAGGTATTCAGTCTATAAATAAATCGGAAGACGGATAATTAGTTCAAATTAATTATAAGCTTATAATTGTGTATTAAAGCAAAATATAATAATAACAATTATTATTATTATTCTTTAAACTCTATCTATAAAATTACAAATTTACAATTTTATTAAAATTTCATATAATTCAGATGGCGCTGTAATAAAAATACAATACGTTGACGTAGAAGTATAATTATAAATTTAATTTTTAGCTTAATTATCAATATTTTTATTCATATCTTAATTATTAGTCAATTTTGTGGAATTAATTATATTCACTTCACTTAATTCATTATAAATTTCACGGTAAATTACAAGATGCACGCTTGATGGGACTTCTAATTTCTGGATCAAGTTTTTATACTTGATCTGCCATCTGTTGCCAGATATTGTAATTTTTTAATTAGAGCATCAAAATTATATTTATTTTAACATTCTTAGCATATATTTCGAAATTTATGTAATTATAATATAAAAAATTAAGGAAAATTCAATATATATATTAATTTTATATTTATTCTTATTTTATTTTATATGAAATATTATATTTGGTTTTTATAAAACCATAATTATTCCAAATATAATTTTATTAAATTATAATTTAAATAGATTTAAAAAAATTTTAAAGAATCTGAAAATTTAATATCGTTATATTTTTCGAAACTTTTAACACTAAATTTCAATATTTTCGACACAATAATTTTATTTGAAACTTTGATTGCAATGCCCCCTAAAATAAAAATAAAAAATATACTTTAAAAATGTACTTAATGTTTAAAAATAAAAAATAAAAATGATGTACGAAATTCATTTAATGCGATATAAAAAATAGATTACCGTATTATTTTTAGATAAAAGAAATATTTTTAGTTAAATTTAATTATATAATGATATAAATAATTTTTATCAATAATTAAAGATTTTATTTAAATAATGGGAATATATAAAACGTCGTATTGCATATAGTTTGTTTTTTAAAGCTGTGATATTGCGCCATCTATCGAATTATTCATAAATTATTTATCATTAATTAAGCATATTTTAATGAATTATAGTAAATTTCATTGTTGTTACTTTATCTTTCTTCTGTATTTTGTTTAAACATACGTTTAAACAAAATACTTGTTTAATTATAGAACGGAAATCATTATTTTTATTGTTTTAAAGTTAATAATCAAGTAGATTACACTTTATTATAACTAAATACCATTCTTTGTTTTATTTTGCTAACTTAACAAATGATATTAGCTATTGTTCTACCTTCTTACCAAAAGTGGTTGCAAAAATATAGGTTAGGTTGCTATTTTATATTCGAAATGGTTGTTGTTAAATAAAATTTGAACAGCGATCTTGTTAATTACATTAACCTAAAGAATGGCATCATTAAGTCTTTTAAAAAAAGGACGGAATCATCTAGTAACTTGTGGAATGAGATTTTTTTTTCTTTTTCCTAAAAAATAGTTTCACTTTTGATGGAAATCTTTTCGTGGAGATGGCTCAAGTATTTAGTTCGTGCTACTGACACAGTCCTTTCTATTTGGGTGATGTCAGCGCCCTTTTGATAAAACGAGCTTCTGTGCATCTCTACCGAGAGTAATTATAGTTCGTGTCCTTCGAATTGTTTTGCGCTACTTCGATAATATACCAAAATAGAAATTCTTGAAACTCTAGTTTTTCCATTTTTTTTTTTTATGATATTTTTCGGTTTTTTTTACGGTATGCAAAAGTAAGGTAAAGGGGAAAAAAGAAGCATCACTAACTTAACGATGAGAGATGAGCCTCAGTAGGAATACAGGAGTACCCACTAATGGAAAATGACTTTATACATTTCATTCCAGCGTGTTTCGATGAATATTCTCAAGAAAGTGGTTTAATCATAAAAGTAAATGATATTTTATAAAGCAATTTAATTTTTAAAAAAATCAGTTTAATCACGAAAACTTTATAAATTTTTTCATTTTCCCCAAAAGATTTCGTTGCTTTTAAGTAATTAATAGTTATTTATTTAAATTTCGGCATATAAGAATTTATTAATTAAAAACTATATTCTTAATTTTTGTTATAATTTAATTAAAATACAGTAGCCTACTTAGCGCCTTGTTATATCTTCCGAAAGCAACAAAATAAACGGAATTCAAATCAAGCATACTCTTTTATTTTATTTTGATTTTAATTAATTTAACCAAGCATAATATTTATGCTTAACAAGATTAAAATTGCAAATATATCTTAAAAAAATAATAATTTAATAGTTCAACTCGTTTAGTAAAGAATTAAAAATCGATAGCGATGCAATATTAACAACATAAACCAAAATATTAAAAATAATAATAAAAAAATAAACATATTTTATGTGATTAAAATAAAATCAAAACACTTGAAACATTATTATTTTTTTTAATTTTTATTTCCTAAGATTGCATGGACTATAATCTTGCGTAATTAAAGTAAACAATCAAAATTAATCTTGGTAAATAAGTCTAGTACTATGATTACCAAAATTATTTTTCCCACTGAATATTTTAATGTTTGTTAATAATAAAATTATACCGAGAAAAATAATTACAAAATTCTTTCATTGTGTAACTAACTTATGTATCATCTATTATAAGAAATTCTATTTATTTTTACAGATGAAAGCAATAGATAAGAAAAAAAAATTACCTTTTATAAAAAAATATTTAAACACTTTCTAAATTATTAAAGTTATTAAGCTGTTAATTATTGAAAATTTAAAACTGTAAACAAGCTATACTGATTAAATTTAGAAAAGAAACTATTTCAAAATTTTATTAAAAATATACCTTTTTACAGTAAACAACTATTGAGTAATAAAAATTTAAGAGATGATAAGATAAGTTTTGACTTTGTATCTGAAAAGATTAAAATTTTTTAACTCTTTACATATTTTAATTAATACTTAATTTAATTACAATTATTGGTAAAATTCTATACAGTAACAGTATAATATAATTTTAAATATAAATAAATGCACTTAATGGAATTATTTTTATTTTAATTAATATTTTATGTATTTAAATCGAATACGGATAAAGTATGTAACATGTTAAATATAATAAGTACGATAGAAAAATCTTTTAATGTATATATGCAATAGATATTCGAATAAAAAGTAGACACTTCTTTGAAATGATGTATAATATTTATACATATAAAATCATTCAATTTGTATATGAATGTAGCTATAGAATATTTTGTATCGAATCTCGACAATGTGTATCATTATTATAAAGCAATAATTGATATAACTTCTGCTCAAACTGAATAGCATCATTGAAATTATCATAGATACATATACAATATAATATTGATTCAAATTTTATAAAAGCATATTTTACATTTAAAAAGTTTTTCTCTAATATAAACATCTTATTTTCAAGATTAAAAAACTATCTTTTAAAAAACTATGATATAAATGACAATACATGCATCACATATGAATAAACAGATCGAATCTGACTCATAATAGTACAACTGTAATTATAGATAGGGTCTGAGAGTAGCGAAATGAGACCGGGATAGTCAGAAGTGAAATTCTATTTGTTTCAAATATATTGCTTTTAACATAAAACTAAGTTTTGGAAGCTTTCTGCATTCCGAGCACAAGCAAAATGGCTCTGATAGCCCCTCTCTATGTGGGTATGCTTATAGATAATATAGTTGTTTTTATTCAATAACAATCTGCCTTTAAGTGTAAAAAAATTTATAAATATATAAAATGCATACGAAAAATCCGGCGTTACTTTCAGGGCCGATTCTTGTGGATAAAATATAACTAAATTATCCTTAGAAGCATTCTGATTGGAGGCTTGATTTTTCAGAAAAATCTTTTTAAAGTTTCCTGGCGTCATGTCCGGATGTTAAGTTACGTAAGTTATACGCGATTAATTAACGCAAGAGAGGCATTAAACTTTAATGCAGCTTTAGGGCATTTAAGGAAATGGATAATAAAAAAGTATATAAATATAGTATTTCGGAAATCTTTACTGTCTGTAGTTTCTTTACGTAAGGCACTACCGAAGAAATACGTTTAACAAGTTTTTCTAAATTTCTTCCATCTGGCAAATGTATGACAGTAAAAATTTCGCAAATGCATTTACACACTTTTTTATTATCCATTTGTTTAAATGCGGTAAAACTGTATCAAAGCTTTATGCCTCTCTTACGTTAATTAATCGTGTATCGTATAAGTAAATTTACAATCGGATATTACGTCATAAAACTTTAGGGTCGTTTTTCGTAAAAAAAATAAATAAATAAATAAATTTTAATCAAAAGATTTCTAAGGATAGTTCATTTAAAAAATTTTTGAAAGTAACAGCAAACTTTTCATATAATTCTGTATATAAATAAATACATTGCAATTAAATAAAAATTTACTGATTAATTATCATAACTGATGTGAGTATAGTACCGTATTGGCAAATACATCGTGTAAAAAAATTATCTGATAACCCAACAACATATTGAACAATTATCACAATTTAGTACGATAATTAATTCAAAAATATAAAGAAGAATCGTAATTTTTTTATTTCTGTCTTACATGAAAAGAAAACTAATCACGAATCAATTTGAGAAAAAAGAAGACAAATCTCGAATTAGTGTCATTTGGAGTAATGATTATCTGCGATAAATTTGGTACTGCGATCGTTTTAATGCTAAATTCAAGAGAAGAAAACTATCAAAATACGTAGTTTTCATTTTAATGAGAAATTTTTGCGTAATTATAACAAGTAAACTATAATATTAATTAAATTTCTCAAAATTATTCAGAAAAATCTACATCTTTGAATAAATAATAATTTAAATGCAAATTTGTCAAAAATAGATTTGCAAAAATCTCTATAAAAATTTTATATGCAGCAGTTTCATATATATATATATATATATATATATTCTATTAATGTTATTGTTCTTATCCCGGAAATTACATTATCATTTCTAAAAATATCTCGAAGAAACTTTGAAGATCATTATTAAATAGATAAAAGCTATAGTACGCCAAGTATTCAACATTATCGAATAAACAAACAGATTTTTATTTAAATACTGCATGAAAATTAAACAGAATTATCTTAAGAGGATTTTTACTTTTCTGAACTTATATAAAATTCCAACAAAGACGAAATTTTTCAATAGTAAGTAAGTTATAAGAAGATTTTCATTATGTGAACGACACTTTCTGATATAGGCCTATACTGTATTCTTTTTTTTTCGACAGGAGGTCATTTAACTTGTGTTTGGTTTGAAAAATCTACTTATCTATCAAACCGGCAATTACTGGCTATAAAATACTCTTATTTTAATGTATTTGTTTCAAAACATTTTATTTCTAACAAGTATTAAGAATACATAAAGCGAATTAAGTACACATTAAAATTTACAGACCAATTTCCGAGAGAGGTTAATGTACTACAAAATATTTTCTTACGAGATAATATGTCTAATTAGATGATATAATCTCAAGAAATATATATATATATGTATGTATTTGTTAAGGTATCTAGATATATAATTTTTTTTTTTTTAAATTTCCTCCTAGCTAAACGTGGAGGTCCCACTTTCAAGTTCTTAATATTATCGATCGCATAAATCGGAAAACTCGCGAGTTAATAGAATTTATGCATTAAATCATTGCTTCGATTGTTAATATCCTATGGGAAATTAACATTAAGCAATCTTAATTTTCATATTTAATAATGATCTTCGTCATATAAATCTCGTACAAATTAAATTTTATAATTAATCTATATTTGGTCTTTAGTTACGTCGAATCTAGAATTAAAATTTATGTTATTCTCGATTTTAAATTTCCTAACGAATCAGTTAAACAACTTTCTAAATGTTTAAGCAATCTTAAAATTTTAATATTTATGGTTTTTAATATATTAATTCCTAGTAAACAGACGTAACGATTCGAATAAATTTAGATCATTCTCAGTTAGTCCGTCTAGCATATGTTTCGTCGAAAATTCAATGAGTTTTATAAAATAAAATTATATAAAAACAGCTATAAATATATTCGTATGAGCTATATATGTATATGTGTGTGTGTGTGTGTGTGTGTGTGTGTGTGTGTATGTATGTGTGTGTGTGTGTGTGTGTGTGTGTGTGTGTGTG
>WUQG02039150.1:0-10725 GCA_011317285.2 Androctonus mauritanicus | reverse complement strand
GACACTGCTGAGTAGTGCTGGAATTATTTTTCTTAATGAGTTAAGTCCATAGAAAGCAGTTCGAAGTGAATATGAGTAGTTAAATAAAAATATTAGATAAATTATATGGCAATGATTCACAGAAACAAAATTTTAATCATATGAATAATAAATTAACTAAGGAAATTCAAAGATGGAAAAATAAAAATTGAATATATATTCCAAATAGGTTAGTAATAATTAAAATGTTTAAATTTTTTGGAATACAAATTTAGAATTGATCTCTAAAGAAATGGTAAAACAATACCTTGCATGCTGATTGGAATTTCTTTAATGTTAAAACAATTTGCATATATCTTACAATTGTCATTAATAATTAATTCATTGAAAAATGATCATTCACTGAAGTATGTATTGATGTATTACTTGGATCCAGTTGCTTGCAAAATCAGTAGTATGATATGTCAAAAACATGAGACTAGATCAATGTTTCTCAACACAACTGCAGACTAATAAAAATTTTAAGCTTGTATTGCAGACTACACAAAAAGTTGCATACCAAATTGAAGAAAGTGCAGTTTTTTTTAGTAATTTGCAGACTAATTACCTAAAACGTTCAGATAGTACTATAAAACGACTTTATATTTTTCAGTAAAGATTGTGCACAAGATGCTCCAGTAGAGGGGAGAGGAGAAAACATTTTTCAAAAGTCATCTCAAGCAGTAGTTTCTGGAGAAACCCTAGGTCTAATTTTTTTTAGATTTATGCATTGTCATCGACTTTGTATGATAAGCAAATGCACGGTTTTCTCAGTTGTATACATTATTATTGCCATTAAAAAAATGAATAATAATGCATTTAAACGTTGTAAAACTATGTAATAAATATAAAGAAGTTTCACTGACCACTAAGATTTATAAGTAGTATTTTTACACTGCCTAAAACATTTATTTACTATCAGGTTAATTAAGTCCATTTAAATGGCAGTTGTGGTGATAATTACACTCTTTATTCCTAACATTTTCGACAAATTACAACTTTGTCATCCTCAGGGAATAACAGTCAACAACATAAGAATTCTTATGTTGTTGACCGTTATTCCCTGAGGATGACAAAGTTGTAATTTGTCGAAAACGTTAGGAATAAAGAGTGTAATTATCACCACAACTGCCGTTTGAGTGGACTTAATTAACCTGATAGAAAATTTTTTGTTTTAACCAAAATTTCATATTAAGAGAAAAATTAAAGAAACAGTTGAGAACATTTCTCAATGTTTATTCCATGAGACTGTAATGATATTCCATGTAAAATACTGATATATTTTTAAATTTTTTTCTTCTAAAATATATTTAATATATATTACATATTTAAAATTCATTTTAATTATTGTTTATTTTTTGAACTCTACAATTAGTTTTATTGGTCAATAGGCAAGCAGCTACTTTTGCATACATTTTTTTAATAGAATTATACAAACTGAATATAAATAAATTCAATTAAAGTATAAAATTTATAAAATAAGTAAACATAAGAATAGTCTTTTCTCTTGCTTTAAATAAAATTAAATCATACAAACAGCACTACTATGGCAATTGAATTAAACAGTTAAATACTTTATTAACTGGATAATTTTTGGCTGTATTAGCACTCATCAGCAATAATAAATACAGAAGTATACAGAGAATATTAGTTAAGAACTAATAATTCTAATCTTTCAAACTTTTTAACTATATTGTAACAATTCAACTTAGCTAAGAAATAAATTATTTAACAAATTATCATAAAAATTAACATATTATTACATATAAATAAAATATAACAATAATAAGGTTCATTATAATATAAGTTATTTAAATAAAATGCAAATTTTTAAGCTCCTTTTGTAAAGTATATACAGGAGATAGGGAGGTTTTTTCTGTTTTGCATTATTAATGATGCAAGACAGAAAAGCCTCCATATTATTATTATGTTCAGTTTTCCTTATTATCTCTATTAATTCTTTTAAAAAAACCTTCTTTAGGAATTAAACATGTATTAATCACTTTTGCTTTATCCCAGTTAATCTTTAAATCAAATTAGTAGGTCTGTTTCACAAAGGCTGTTCCCTTATTACTTTTCAACAGATTTTGGTGCTCAGCTAATCAGTGAAGTTTCACTTAGCAATGCCTATAAATTTTTCCTTATGATCAAGTGTGAAATTATGGCATCAGTTCCCATCTTCAATAGATATTTTTTTTACTGTTTGTCAATGCTCTAAAGATAGATTTGTGCTTTCTACAGCCTAATTTTATATTATTAACTCATTATACTCACTATTCTTATATAATTAATTCACTATTTTCTTAATTGTATTCATTGATTCCTTTATATAGCAGAATTAATATGAAAGTATAGTTTTGTGAGGTCCAGGGAGACCGCACCCTTTAAATATAAAATAAAGATAATTGTAAAAATATAAAATTTGAAATAAATGCAAAATGTCACTCTATATTATATCTTAAATAATAACTAATCAAATATTGAAAGAAGAGGGAAGAAAGAAAATCTACCGTAGTAGATTATTTTTCTCTCTCCCGTTAGATGATATTTTATTAGACAGAAAAGAAATGTAAACAAGCCACAAAGTTCGCACTTATCACAAATTTATTATAAATAGCAATTATACACCTCATCGTAATTCAATCCAGAACGACATAACCCGGAGTATTCTATCATCTAAAGTCGAAGTAAGAACAAACAAACATCGAAGAATAATGGTTAACCGATGAACCGAAGGACACGCAGGTGGTGGGAAAGGAAAAACAAAGTAAAGGAATGTAACAGGGGATCATCTTTCTGAAAAGGGAGAAAAGAGTTTTGCGAGAGAGAACCGATGAAAAAGGGGCAGTCGGACAAAAGTTTTCAACCGTGTAGGTTGTGATACTTTGCGAGAAGTCACCAAAAGGTTCCCCAGCCAAACCGAACGTATCGGAGAATAGTATTCCGATTAAGGGAAAGGATTAAAGTCAGTGGAAGTAATCCTATCTTCTCAGCTAGCAACAATAATCGCAACTGTCCAAGAAATTCTTCAATTAGTGTGATCCTTGATAAATAATTGTTTTAAATGACTAAAGACTGTGTTTAATGGACTAAACACTATACTATTCCTACGTCTTAAGATATCACTTGATACAAGTCAACAGTGTTCGGCAACCGTCCATTACTGCTTCGTCATTGACACGCATGTACCGTTTTTGGTTTTCTGTAGACAAGTATGTTATGATTTATGATTAATGTGCAGTATACCTTTATACTATCGTATTTTGCATAATAACTAAACTGATTTTAATCAAATTAAGTGTTCTCTGCTTTGATACGAGCCTTATCAAAAATAACAGCAAGATATCATTTACGACATGGGTGAAAGCGAAAGTTAACCATGTTATCAAATTTTTTAGTACTGCATTTTGAAAGAACATTATCGAAATTTGGCCAGATGTTATATTTTAACTAGAGAAAATAAAAAAATAAAATAAAGCTCATTCACTTCTGAAAGTTTCTTTTCTCCGTTTTTTTTTTTCACAAAGTTTTGAATTTTCAGATTTTCAATTTTTTTTATAATTATCGAAATAATAGGAAATATGCATTAAATGTCATTAGTGAATACAAAGCTGTGTTTACAAATATCTATAAACAAGTATTATAGTAAAATATAATAATTAAACTTTTAAGTGAAATTAAAATTCGAAGAAATTCAAAAAATTTTATTTGAAATCGACCCTAAGAATTATTATTATTTAACTTTATTATGGTGAATTGAAAACTATTGAGAATAGAGAAGGTAAAATTTCAAAGATCTAGGATAATTAGATCAGAATAAATTCCTTTTTTCTGTAATGTAAAACTAAACGTAAAAGAAATTATTACAAAATTTTATATCGGTAGATGGCGGGATGAATAAAATATGTTACATTTGATCTATTTTATTTTTTTTTTTTTTATTGCTAGATAATGTGATATATAAAATTTAGTAGCCTATAATGAATTTTAAAAAACTAAATGCAAGATATTTAGCAGAAAATATTGAGGTTTGTGAAAGTAAATATTGTGATAGACCTATAGTAAAGCAGCAAAATAATTTTAACTTCAATTTTATTAATTTTTTATATACTTTTTTAATTAAAAAATTAATTTTTTTTTTAAATTTAAATACTAATAATTCTTTCACCTATTTTCTTCACTTCTATCGGACCCTCCCAGATTATGGCTAAAATTTACATACGAAACTTCGTTTCTCTTTCATTATAGTTAATAAATATAATTTGTAGATAAACTTTTATCACGTTATAATCGATGTAAATAGTTTTTATTATTTAAAATATTTCGTAATTGCATTTTAAAATAAAATTTTAAAACACTAATAGTTAATATATTATCTAACAATAACAGTGAAAAAGATATTGGTGTAGTAACGTTCAAATATTATATCACTATTAAAAATTTTTGAGATGGATTTTTAAGTAATTTTAAGGATTTTCAGAATTATAATAGACTAGATAATTAATACATTAGATAATTTACGTCTATTAAAAATTTCAGCGAATGGATGAAATTTATCATAATTAAGAGAAAAATTTGAATTCATCGTAGAGTATTTAGGCACATTGCAATATATTAATATTGAGAGCAGCCCATTTTACCAACGACGAATTCGGAACTTAGTTCAGTTTGCATTTGTTTACATGTCTTTAATCATTAGATAGATTTTTCAGTTTACAAAATTACGGTAGATTTCCAATTATCTCTGGTTTCGAGTATTTGTCGAACTCCAAAGTGGCGGATTAATCACGGTTAAATCTAGAATTGATGTTTAATTATCGATATGTCATCTTACTGCACTAGCTGAAAGAATTTTAAATGCCAGAAACGAATTTCTTTATTATATCTTAAATAATTGACAATAAAAATTAGAAGCAAATTAAAATTACAAATATTTCAACAAATTCGTTGTTTCGTGTTTCCTTTTTCAATAAATAACAAAACATTTGAATATATGTATTTATGCAATTTATTTATTTATTAATATTAAATAGATATCGTCCATAATTCTAATTCCTCCATCTAATGATCTTGTTAGTGAACGATTTTCAGTTAGAAGGCGAATAAAGACTACATTCCCTTTCTGTTCATCTAATTTAATCTCATTTTTTTATTTTTCAAAGGTGTATCATTATTTTATGAATTCTTTTTCCTACAGAAAATGATCTTGTTATAGCTGTTAGAAATTTATTATATATTTAAAAAATAGAATATGTCAGATTCTACTAAAATTGTCCATATTTTTATGATACAAAGGGGTAAATGATGAAATTTCGAGATTAAAGATTAGCTGAACATTTAAAAATACTGTATTATAAATACAGTGGAGATAATTTCTTTTGTGTTTCATAAGAAGAGATTTGTAGTATATCGTGTCATGAAATACTATAAAAGATATTATTTCCTTTTTATTTTAATCTTTTTCAAACATTAAAATTTAGTAAGATAAATATATTCTAAGATATAATCTTTCAATAATTGACTAACTGGTTACTGGAATTTTCATATTATCACTTCTATATCACTACATAATAAAGATAAATAATGTATTTGACATTAGAAATTGAGATTAATTTTAATGTAAACAGAAATGAAGTTTCTCTGACCAGATGAATTTTTTTTATTTTCATTTCAGCTCGGTATTCATACAGCGATATTGGCATTTATCGTCACATTACTAGTGGCATATCTACTTAGGAAGAATTATCAGTTTCTTATCAAACCCAGTAGAAAGCATGACGAATCAAATGAAAAATTAGTGAAGTTGGAGAATCCACCGGAAAAGATTGCTGTGATTTCGCCAAAAACTTGAATTTCGCGATCAGAGCCACTATTATTATACTCTTCGCCATCAGCCTTCCAGAATGTGAGTCAGAAAATGTTATCGCCTGTGATCATCTCGATTTTAAATCGTTGGATCATGTAAACGAGGTCAAGGCTGAACCAACTTCTTTCGGATGGCAGAAAGGTTAAATCTCTGAAGTAGACAATGGAACTATGCATGGATGCTGTCCTAGCCAAGAATTCTAAGATAAAACAGCACGGATTTCGACACTCAAGATTTGGACCATAACTGAAATATTTTTTTTATTAATTTCAAAATTCTAAATATATCCTGTTTTTTAAAACATTTTAATAAAAATTTATAAAGTATTTAATAAAAATTGAATTAGTAGCGAATTTTTGTCGAGAAATGAATTTTCCAATTTAATTGGAGAAGCGAATATTGGCCCTGCTACAGATATCAGCTTCTATGAAGATGGGGATGATGGGGCTTTGAATCCTCCATTTTAATTTTTCCAAGATATGGATCGTCTTTTAGATATAGACTAAAGCTTAAGCGCACCACTATAGTCACTAATGGAGTGATTTATCCAGTTTTGTTTGGAATATTAGTTAATTATTGAAATACTAACAAAAATATTTTCTATTGTATTTAGTATTAACCTATTATGGCCAATTTTGTAATATTAAAATTTCATGTTTTGAGAAAATTACAGTTACTTGTATATTAACATTGAAGCTTTCTTCTTTTAAGTCTGATCATTTTCTGTTCAAGATCTTAACTACAGTTATTACAAAAAAATCTTACTTGTAATTATTAAATTACATGCGTCTAAATAATTTAAATTTACGTGTGGTTTATATTTGGAATAGTTTACAACGCGAATTATCCTATTCATTGTTTTATTATTTTTATATTGACCATCCGATTTTCTTTAATTCATTTTTTATTATACAATAATACCCTGGAGTTACATAATGGATGGGACCAAGAAGTATAACCTATGTCAAAAACTATGTAAGATGGAGTACCTACAGATTCCCAAATCTAATTTTAGTTACATATGTATTAGGTTCTTAACTCGCTCTTTATGACCAAGAAAACAACAAATTGTAAAAGTTTATAATATGTAGTTGTAATTAAAGACTCAATCAACAAATCAGCAAATGAAATATGTATATAGATAAATATGGCCTATGTAATTTGAAACAGACAAGTGGCCAGGGGCAGGATGAGAAGTTATGTATTTCCAAATTTACATAAGTCGGAGTATTACTGTACAGAAAAACTTATCTAGACTAAAATTATTATTATTATTATTAAGTCTGAATATTTGTGAAATATTAATTAATATTTCACAATGTAATAATATTAATATTTAATTAATTAATATTAATATTTTCTGCATTTAATTCCATCAATCTATTTTAAATACAAACCTAATTTATATTTTTATTAATAGTATTTTTCTTTTAAGATAAACTGGAAGAATTTGTTTTCTATAAAAAGATTGTTCACTATTACCATCTTAAGTATTTTTATTTTGAATAAATACTTGCCTATGATTTTAAACTTGCAAAAATCCATCTACAAAATCATCGTGCATTTGAAGATTACCGATTTTCTTGATTACAAAGGCTACATTTTTTTCTATTAAATATCTTAATTTATTTTAATTAAAAAATAATCTTTCTTGTAATAATGAAATTCCACATATGCGAATTATTCAATCTTCTATTTAAATTTGAAATTTTATTTCTTCGAAACTCTTATTATGCTTGTTATTATCTGTTAATTATTTTTTTATCAAGAAAATCCTTACTTATAGTATTAAAATTATCTGTGATATTTAGATTTTCATATATATATCAAAAATTCAATGTATATCTGCTTTTTAAATACCATTACATTTCTTTAAATGCCAAACATCTTTTCTTTTATCTTCTTCATGTCATTGAAAAATTCTTTTTATTGTTTTTATAATGAATCAGATAACTTATATTAGATTATTATCTATTGTTTGATGACCGATCAATATTTTATTATTATTAGTATTATTATATTGGGGTAATCAATGTGAGCACGAAATAACTCAGGAGCAAAGTGCTATGTCAAACAGGTGTCAAAACGTAGTTACTTATGATGTTTAGTTACGTGTTACTTAATTGTCTGTGTCAGTGCTGAGAAACTTTCTTACTATGTTGCATGTATTTAGTTGTGATGCTTTTTGTAGTGTTATGTATGTCACGGGGTGTAAATCTAGTGTTTTGAGGATTTGTATAGAATGTGAGGATTACTTCTATTTTTATTATGTTGTTTATCAATGTGAGTGCTATATCGGACAAGAGTCAAGACATATCTACTTGAAATGTTTACTCATGTGTTAACTATCTATCTGTGTTAGTGCTGAGAAACTTTCTTATTATGTTACATGTATTGAGTACTGATGCTTTTAGTAGTGTTATTTATGTCTTGGGGTGTAGATCTAGTGTTTTCAAGCTTTTGTGTAGATTGTGAGGAATTATTCCTGTTGTGGATAGAATGATGGGGACTAATTTTTGCATTCCCCTAAGACGCTTAATTTGTTGTGAGAGTTCTGTGTATTTGCTAATTTTTTGGTGAATGGATCCTGGATGTTGTGTGTGTTGGGTATTGAGATATCTATAATGTAAGTAACTGTTTTGTTTGTCTATGAGAATGATGTCTGGTCTGTTGTGATGTACTGTTTTGTCTGTTAAGATTGTTCTGTCAGAGTATATCTTGTGTGTCGAGTTTTCTAAGATAGTGTCTGGTATGTATTGGTAATATGTGTGAGTGTATTTATTAATTTGGTTTGATTGCAAGCTTTTTGTATATTATGTTTGCTACTTGGTTATGTCTGTGCAGCTAATCTGTTTGTGCAAGAGCTTGCAACCGGACGTAATGTGTTGAATTGTTTCGGGTGCTATGTGGCATTTCCTACATGTGTCGTTTGTCAATCTGCTGTCCTTCAGTATGTATTTTCTATAGTTTTTCGTGTTTATTACCTGTTCTTGTATTGCTATTTTAAACCCTTCTGTTTCTGTAAATAGATCCCCCCTGACTAACCAGCTGTTTGACGCTTATAAAGTGTTTCTGGAAATCGTGCGGGTGTGTGCCATGGAGTTCCTTTCTGTGCCAAGATGTTTTCTTTTTTTGTATGTGCACACATACAAAAAAAGAAAACATCTTGTCTATTGGGTTTCAAGTGTCGTTCTGTAGATTTAATGGTGTGATGTTTCTATTTGCCAAGACTATAGCTTTGTGTAGTTGTGGTATATGTTTATTATTATTATTATTATTATTTTTATTTTTATTCACAAAGCAATTCGTATAATAAAAAATATGAATTCTTCTTTCTTTAAAATATTTATTAAATAAAATGCTAAATTAAAATAATAAAATTTTCAAATTAAAAATTATAATAATAAAATATTTAAAATAATTCTTACTATGAAAATTAAAAAAAATTGGCAAGGAATTAACAAACTTCTTTGTAACTTGATAATAATTAATTTATTTCTTTTTAGAACTTTCTTTAAAAGTCATTAATTTCCACTGTACTGCTCTTTATTCAAAGACAAGATTTTTGATAAAGTTCCTTTGTCCGATATTGGTTTTGAATCTTGGACACAGAGTCATGTCTGTTTGCTGTAAGGCTAATCTGTTCAAAATAAGTTGAATCAAAAGCCCCTTGAATATCAAGGAATGCCTCCTAAGACAATCTCCTTGTATTCAACTGTTCTCTCAATGAGTAATACAACTTCATGAAGAGCAGTTTCAGTCATGTGCCTGATTGATAGGCAAATTGACTGCAATGAAAAAGAGAGTATATTAAAGCCCCATCCCTAATAAATTATCCACCAGCCTTTCTATTGGTTCAATAAGAAAGATATCAGACTGACTGGAAAATAAATCATAGCCTCAGTATAAGAATTATGCTCAAACTTAGATGTAAAAGAAATCCTTTCCTGCTTCCAGGATCATAGAATATAGCCCAGAGCTTAAAGACATGACAAAAAGGTGAGGTCAGAAGGTCAGTGCTTTGTTGTAATAACACTGGCAAAATATCATCTTGCTATCAGACTTGAAAGGCTTAAAGTTACTTATAGACCTTTTAATATTTGATTGATCACTCTTTTAACAAGATCCCAGTCTTCTCTTAATAGCATGATAAACATGTTCATTGAAGTCTGACTGCCCCTGTAGAAAATGATCCTTTAATGAAATCTTGCAAATTTTAGATATCTTGTCATGAGGTAGATTGATAATACTAACCATGCAGTAATTTCCTTTGAACATTATCTTCACTATTCTGGATATATCAGGTATATCTTCAATTTCTTGGCAATATCTTCTCCAGGAAGATCTTTTCACTTTTCTAATGGCTTCATTATAACAGGTGAGAGCATTTCTCTTTGTATCCCATTCACTTGTCCTTTAACCTTAATAAAAACAATCTTATAACATTAAGTCTAAGACGTCTAAGCTGTTCATTCCATCAGAAACCTGCCTTAATGAGCAGCAATCTTAACCAGATAATTTTGATGGTAAGACAAGCGAATTGCCTGTTGAATTTGGTTAACAGTCATCTCTAAATCCATTACCAAGCAGAATTTGCTCTGAATATCTCCAAGATTAAACATAAGGTCCTCTTTATAAGGAGTCCAATTAGTTTTCTTTGGGTCTCTGTATGTTGTTCAAGTGGGTATCATATCAGATATATTGAAGCAAATGTATCTATATAATGCCAAGGCAAGGCTATCTATATAGAGCTATATATTTCCGTTATAATGCCAAGGCTCTTGAATAAGAGCAAGATCATAACATCCTGTTATGAGCCATTGACCTGAAAGAACAGAAGT
>WUQG02039139.1:0-10725 GCA_011317285.2 Androctonus mauritanicus | reverse complement strand
ACTCGACTTACGACCAATTCGTGTTACGACCGGTCTTTAGGAACCGATCGTGGTCGTAAGTCGAGAACTAGCTGTATGTATTTTAAAACTTACCATAAAAGTATTTGAAAAATGTCATTATTAAAAAAAATTTATAATATTTTATAATATCAGTTTATTTGAAAATATCCTATATTAAATATATAATTTGTCCATTAAATTTTTTTTAATCATAGTATTAAACTTATTAATTATTTCAGTTAAATTAACTAAGTTATAAATTATTAATATATTTAATAAAAGAGTCTCAGAAGAAGAAAAGTTCTGAATTCAAAAAAGGTCCTAATATAAATGGAAAAGCACCAAGTAAGGAAAATAATTCTTATATTCGATATTACTATATAAAATTTCTTTAGTAGCTGATTTCGTATAAAAAATTATGCAAAAGTTATGAGAAAAGGTTTATAAGGAAATATCATTTTGAATCAGTTGGATTAAAAATAAAGAGGGTATAGACATACCTTGCTTTATAGCACTTTGCTAATATGGCACTCCTCAATTATATTCCATTTTATTTGCATTTAAACAAGCATGAAAAGGAAAATTGTATTGGAAATCCCCATATATTTTAATCAGTATATTTAAAGCATTTATGATATTAGCAGACTCATGCTCAGCATTGCATGGGCAGTTTAATTGCTTTTAGTTTTTATTGTATTTTTTAAAAGTTTAAATAAAACTATGAATTCATTTTACATTAATTTTTCGACTTATTAAAAATGTTGCTTACAAATACATACAGTAATTCATTATCTTTGATGACTGTACCTGTTTGAGATGTAATGACAGTTATACTCTCCTACAAAAAGCATCAGTAAATACATAGGTTAATCTTGATTATAGATTCCTTTACATAACAAAAACTTATATTAGTGAAAATCATAAAATAAAAAATATTCACAGATTGTAAAATACTGATAGATTAAATAACAAATTAATAGTGATATAAATAATTGAAAAATTTCTATAAAATTCCATAAATTAAGTCAAATAGTGTTGCTATGAAAATGAAGTTTTAATTTCTTCATATGTGATAATGATGGTTATAATATCCAACAAAAAGTATCAGGAAATATGTTAGTTATTTCAAAAAAATAAATTCATCTTTTCTTGTGATAGAAGCAAACATATATGCACAAGCATTTCAGACTGATTAATAACATTGAATTATAATAAATTATTTATAATCCAATTATTTATCATCTGACTGTTTAGTTATTAAAGACATGAATCATTGTAATTCAATAATGTTAGCTGGTTAGCATATCATATGGTCATTGTAATTCCAATGGTTGGTTGGTTGGTTGGTTGGTTGATTGACTTTTAATGGCACAAGGGCCTTATGGGCCAAACTGCATCAGACACCAGTTAGGAAGTAAAGGATATGGTCTTAGAAATGATAGAAAACAAGCAACGTAACAAAAAAAAATAAAAGTAAAGGTCAAGAAAAATTAATATAGAAATGGTGTAAAAGGCCAGTGGTAACAATTTAAAAGGAAATGTTAACAAGCAAAACAGTATGTGTATAAAATAGTGTAAACTGTCATATCAATTAAAACAATTAACAATAAAGTAAAATACAAACTAAATATGATGTAAAACGCAAATGTTCGATAAGAAGGCAAAAAGGCCAGTAGAGTTAAAATCTTTGCCAATAAGGGTTGTTAAGTGTAAAAGAAGATTGGTTAAAATATCGTAAATGATCAGCACTAAAATACGAACACTCAGTTAAAATGTGCTTGATCATAAGAGCACAGTGACATCGGTCACAAGTAGGCTGGGCTTCGCCCGCTAAAAGATATCTATGTGTGAACCAATTATGCCCGATACAGAGTCTGGTAAGGACAACTTCCTGTCTTCTGTTTTTGCTACAGCATGAGTCCCATTGCTTGATGAGTGGCTTGATCTCGTGAAGTTTATTGTTTATCTGTGCATCCCATATATGCTGCCACATTTCTACTAACTTCTTCCGAATTACTGGTTTCAGATCAGAGGGTGGGACATTAAAATTGTGAGAGTGGCTAGGGTAGCTGATTTCACAGCATTGTCAGCAAGTTTGTTTCCTTGGATGTCAACATGTCCCGGGATCCAGCAGAACTTGATCATATATTCCCTTCTACATAGATGTAATAGAAGCTGCTTAACTTGTAAAAGAATGGGATGCGAGGAAGGTCTCAACGAGATCAATGCTTGAAGCGTGCTCAGTGAGTTGGAATAAATGAGGCTGCTATGGTGGCCTTTCGTCCTAATATGCTTAAGGGCAAGGTATATTGCGTAATTCCAATGAGGTTGCTTAAATAGCATTACTCTTCCATCTTGGGTTTTATATGAAGTAATTTATGTAAATTATTCTGATCTCTAGAGAACATATTAATGATACTTTTCTTTAACCCTTCCTGCATAAATCCCCTAACAAACAAAAGCTGTTTCATAAAAATCAATTCAACTATTCTTTCTTTAGAAATAAACATATGCATACAGACATTTCAGATTCATAATATAATATAGATATAAATATCATGGATTTGCTAGTGAAAATATTTATGGGGGTATCTCCAGAAAATTAATTGAGTGATGTATATACTTTTAGGTAATACAGAAAGGAGTACATAATAGAATGAAAATAGTATGTTCTGAATAGTTTATTTTTTTCTTTACAGCTACTGTTATAAAAATAAGAAATTCAAAGGATATTCAGCATGGTCACCGTTACATTAACTGTGCTCTCCCAGAACACTTGCTTAATAATAATAATTCTTCAGAAACAACATCTAACGAACAGCCTGATAATGAATGCACAACAACTAGTAAGAGAATTAATCATCTAAATTGTAAAGTTGAGATATTTTTCTATATATTTTTATTCAATTAGAAATCTTCACTTTTAATTAAATATTTTTGCATAATTCTTTATTTAATTATAATATGACTTTATGTATGACTTAAAATAGACTCATAGTAAATTGTAGTATTAATAATCTTTTAATAAATGTTATAACTATGCTTAGATTACTTATTACTAATTTATAAAAAATACAATGATAATTTAAATTCTTTTCCTTCCTATTCTTTAGTAGATAATTTTATTTATTTAAATCTCCATAATACAATTAGAGTTTCTAAGAACACAATATTCTTCCTTTAAAAATAGCAAAATATATCAACTATATCACAAAAAAATAAGTAATTAAAATGCATTAAAAAGATGAACATATCTATAAATAGTAAATATTTTAAATAATTCTAATTATGACATTCAGCAATATCGATAGCTACTAAGGAATTACATCTGTAGCGACCGTTGTCGAACTGCCCGCATCACATTTTTTGACCATGAGGGGTCAGCGTTTTCCCGGTTTGGCGATCCCGGCAATTAGAAAAAGATCCGGATCGCATGCTTGGAGTTTTTGGTTGTGTAGCTAGACTGACGTTGTTGTCACGCTTCAATTCTGATGTGATTTAGTTAAATTATCGTAATTGATGTATGTATCAGTTTAGGTTAATAAACAGTGTTTGTAGTGATTCAAGTCTGACTGCCTGATCTACGGAAATGGACTAACCACTACAAATTGGTGACCCAAACGTGATCCAATTTGTAGTGGTTAGTCCATTTCCGTAGATCAGACGGTCAGACTTGAATCACTACAAACACTGTTTATTAACCTAAACAGATACATACATCAATTACAATAATTTAACTAAATAATCACATCAGAATTGAAGTGTGACAACAACGTCAGTCTAGCTACACAACCAAAAACCCAACCAAACCACAACCAACCAAAAACTCCAAGCGTGCGATCCAGATCTTTTTCTAACTGCCAGGATCGCCAAACCGGGAAAACGCTGACCTCTCGCGGTCAAAAAATGCGACACGGGCCATTGCGACAATGGTTGCTACACATCTATACTTCACTTTGCATTGAAGTTGCATTCTTGAAAAATGTGATGCATATCAGATTGATACAGATCAGAAATATAATTTCCATAAGATACTATGGAAATATGTTAGATAGAGAATTAGGACTACTATTTTCAACAAATAGAAAATATGCAAGAGGCACCTCAGTATATATATTATACCTACTTTATATTGTTAACAGTAACTGAACAATCCAGTCTATGCAGCTACTAAAGGACTAAAGGAAGAAAAACATTCCCATGGTGTACAGAATAAAAGTTATAATGATGTATATGTCTCATGCTATCCACCATACTGATGGTCTAAAGCTGAACCAATTGACATAACAATGTAGATTTGATATATTAAGTATGAAAACAATATGGTTAAAAATCATATTTATTTTTAATTTAATGTAAATGTTTATCTGAAATATATTCATTATTCCATATTGTGTTGTATTTAGTTACACAAATAGCAGTAGACAACATTAGGAATACAATTTTACTTATTGTCTAAAATATGCTAAATATCAAGGCAAAATTGATTTCATTTGTATTTATGTATTGCAGCACTAGAAGCACATATATACAAATGAACTAAAAGCAGTAACCAAACGGAATAATGCTAGCCATTATGTCACAAAAGGAAAAATGATTCCTCAAATGTTTCAAATCAAACTGTTGCATTAATCTTGCTACAATGTATAATTGAAAAAAAAAACGAAACAAAATGACACAAAATGCAATCTGGGTATAGTTAATTTGCAGAATTTTTTTTAACATTTTTATTGAATTTATACCTAATATTATATATGTTAATACAATTTACATTTGATTTAATAGTTATAGCATAAATTAGTAAACGTTAGTGTATAATACTAATAAAACCTGCATGCAACCAAGAAATCAAAGTTTTTAATTAGATACATATTTAATGAATGTCTGGCAAAACCAAAATTTATAATTTAGCAGTTATATAATTAATATGTTAAATGAAAGTCAATTTGGAATCAAAAAATATTTTAAATCATTATGTATATAAAATAACTTGAATATCAATTGCCTAATTATTTTTTATCCAAATCAAATAATAGTATTTTTTGTCTTTAATTATAATGTGATTATATACATGAATTGCAAAATTATAAGTAAATAAAAATATACTACAGCTAGTTCTCGACTTACGACCACGATCGGTTTCGACAGACCGATCGTAACACGAATTGGTCGTAAGTCGAGTACACATTATCAACTTCATATTCGACTTTACGATTGTGGTCGTAAAGTCGAATGGTCGTAAGTCGCATAGGTCGTAAGTCAACTACCTGTATAATATACTAAAAATATAAAATTTATAAACATTTTAAATTTTCACATACATACATTTTTCATAAAAAAAATTTTTTTAAATACAGATATCTCCCTCTGTTTATGAGTTTTCAATTTAACAAACTGCATAAATATATACTACTATTTCATTTTGTATGGATAAATTTTGCTTTTGAAAAGAAAATAATTCATCATCAATTAATTATTTACTATAATTTATTTAAATCAATAATATTTTTTATTTTCTTCACTGATTGTATCAGATATATTAAAATTATTATATAGACTATTGATTTTAAGGCAAAATTCACTTCCATTTTCACCAGAGGATCCAGTATCTGCTCTCGCACTTGATATATACTTATCATAAACTATTGTATTACAGTATTTATAATTATATTTTTATTAATGCTTTTGGATTGCTTTAACATCAGTAAGTAACTCACTATTCAAGAACCAATTATAAATTTTTACATTGGAATTAATGGGAAATGAGTTTTTGATTTATGAAACTCATTTCCTATTAGTTTACTTAGAAAACAGTTTTTAAAGTCCCAATAATCTTCATAAATCAGGAAATAACTGTACAAAATTTAAAAATAAATAATTAACAATAAGATAAAAAAAATATTTTAATATTATTTTTGAGATTGGACAATTTTTACAATCTTATTAAAGTTTATTAAATTATTTGTTTGATCCCAAATTATTTTAGGAATTTAGAAAAAAATTGAAAATACATATTAATCTGATTGTAAGATGACTTTCCATATTTCAATTTGATTTTTAGAAGAAAAATAAAAATTTTTAACTAAATTTATTCTATATTAATAGTGCTTAAACTATAATTATCTTTTTGTACTATAAGCAGCAAAGAATTTTTTATCTATGAATTTATAAAATACACACTAAAGCAATAAATGCTTTTATGCAATATTTTAAAAATGTGTAATTTTTATTGACTTAATGTGCTGTTAAAAAAGTCATACAAATTAAAAAAAAATAAAAATTTCTCCCATTTCTAATCCCATAGAACTATTATTAGCAATATTAGAAAATAAGAAAATAAAATATGTAAAGCAATACTATTGTAATAGATGAATTAAAAGCTAGCCATTATACAATAATTACCAGTAGCACAAATCTGATATTTCAGATAAGCTACAAAATAATCATCCTGTATTTGCTAATTGATAAAAAATATTAAGTATTGCTAAATAGGTTCATTACTGCTGATAAAGCATATTATAATTTATTTTTTTCAATTATTAAATTTTTTCTTACAGTATACAATATATTTATATAAATAACTGATGTATACGTACGTACGTACATACATACATACATACATACATACATACATAATCAGTATTTCTGTTTTTTCAAAAAAATTATATTAGATAGATACGCATTAAAATAATTGTACTTGTAGTTGAACATATTATTTTTAAACTAATCTTATATTATAGGAAGTTGACATTCTTCCAGCAATGTAACCAGTTTAGCTGACCCTCTTAATAAGTTGCATTTAAATTTATTTTAAGAAATAATAATAATAATAAATGGCCTTAATATTTTAAATAATTTAGATTATATAATAATAATAGCATATAATTGTTCTTGCTTTTTTATTTTAATATAATTAATTATACTTAATTAAAATATTATAAAGTATCTATAAATAATATCTTAGATGAATATAATAAAATTTAATATTTTATTATTTTACAAATTTATCATTTACAAGCATAACAAGTAATATTATTTTAAATATTGAAAGTAGGTCTTTTATGAAAATAGAAATATCTAATTTGGTACAGATAAAGATTAACATTTGAGATATTGACCTCAACAATCTGATTTTTATTCATTTAATCATTTAACTTTGTGTGCCTAAGTATTTTTTTATTTTTGTAAATTTTCCTAAATTATAGCGAAATATTGCAAATTAAAGTTTTCAGAATATTGAGAATATCTAAGGTAATCAATTAATTTTGAATATTCTGAAAAATAGATGAATTGATGAGGAATTATTTACTACCTGAAAATACATTATAATAATAAATCTTTTTGGCTTGATAAACAAGCTTGTTGTTGTATGTTGGTTTTTCTAATAAAATAGGAAACAAAGAAAGCAGAAAAATATAAATATAATTTAATATTGATAATATAAAATTGGTTAAAATATTTTTAAATGATTATGAAAATGAACAGTTGAAAGAAATTGGTTTGCAACAGTTGAAAATTCTTCTCTTTCTAATCAACCTTATCAATAAATTAATAATATATAATTATAGTCTGTATAACTGGAGTTTTCCCTTTGTTTTTAACCAATGAGAAGCAAGTACTTATCAAATAATCTTGTTATTGATGGAAGAGCTACAGTAAGTTTTGTTTTCTTGGTTTGTGTTGTTTTTGGTTTATGATGGAAAGTAATTTTGAGTTTGGGACATGGAAAATCAGTTCATTATCAAGGAAGAAATTATTTAAATGTTCATGAATATTTTAGAAAAGAGACTTTGTATAACATTGCTTCACATTTTAAAAACCTGATATTTTTACTGTATCTACAATATATTTATAATTTATATACTGTAATAAAAAGTCAGTGAAAATGATTCAATAATTGTAAAATATTATTTTAAATTAAATTAAATAAACATTTGCATAAAAATAAATGCAAATGTTTCATATTAATAATTAAATTAAATATTATTATTCAATTAAATAACATCTGCATTTTTAAAAATTTGGTAACAGATTATTAAATTTTTAAAAATGATTATTATTTTTATATTATAAATATTTAAAAAGTGTTGTTTGATCAGAATAGAATGAGATCATTGCTTAAAGCATAAAATTATCATGCAATAGGAGAAGCTATATTATAAGAATTAAGTGAAAATTTTAACAGACTTTTGATTCCTCTTTTTATGATTGTGGAAAATTTTGTTATATTTCTGGACAGATTAAATTAAAATTTTCTTCTAAACAGTTTCCATGATGGCCCTGAATTCTACAATTATCCTTGTTTCAATAGATATTTAATATCTACTAATTCTGTTATGCATACTAATTGACTGGCCATTCTGTTTTGTTCGATATGTAAATAAATATGTTTTGTTTCTGTTTGATAATTTCTAGTAAATATTGTTAAAATAAAGAAAACTAAGCAATATTTCTTTGGTTATTGATTTAAAGACTATGGCATCACAGGTAGGTTTCTATGGGAACTCTTAATATATAGACTAAACATTGTCACCTCTACCAGGTTTGTATGAATGTGCAAAGTCGCAACTTTGGATAACTAACAATACCTAACAGATTACATCTCTGCAATAATTCCAGAATATGCCTGATCAGGATTTCTACTGAAAAACTTATTTCCAAAATAATACAACATATATATTACTGTTTGGTATATTTAATATTTTAATATATTTTTGTTATCATCATGGGAGTGCATCCTCCATTTTTTTGAATATATACATTCTGAGAAAATTGTTCCTTTTAGCATCCCTCTTTTCTTATATTTTAATGTGTAGCTAAAGATGGTTAATCTGTGTAACCAAAAATGTTATAATTAATTGGAATTAAATGATTACTTTGGATACTGCTCTATTGTGTTTATTTTCTAAGACTTTTTCAAAATAGTAAGCAGTTTTATAGATGTTTTAAAGTGATATAGATTTATGCTCTTTTTTAAATGAAAATTCATTAACTGAGAATTCATAAACTGAAGGATACTATAATACTAATTTTAATTTGTTCACTGCCAGTGAATATAAAATAATATTAGCATATGTGGAAACAACAGTCCAACATAGTAGTAAAGTAAGCTGGACAGTGTTATCATGTTTAGATTTTATGGAAAAAAATTTGTTTGGCTGATAGTGAAACATTTTTTTTAATGATAGTCAACTAATTTTTGGAATATGGGATTTTATTTTCAGAGCTGGCCCATAAAAATCAACATAGATGGTCACTCTATATAAGGGTGTTTCAAAAGGTCGTTGCCAAATGTAACATGCTGGTCTGTCATACCATGACAAACAGTATTTACATAGGAACTTGTGTCCGAAAATGTGAACGGCGACCACTAGAGGCCGATGTTCACAGGCCTATGGGAGAATAGGAAACATGATCATTTCAGGTGAGGATGTTGCAGGAAAAGGATGAGTTAGTAAACTGATTCATCCTTCTCCTGCAACATCCTCGCCTGAAATGATCATGCTTCCCACTCTCCCATAGGCCTGAAAACATTGCCCTCTAGCGGTCGCAGTTCACATTTTCGGACACAAGTTCCTATGTAAATCTTGTTTGTCATGGTATGACAGACCAGTATGATATGTTTGGCAACGACCTTTTGAGACACCCTGTATAAAAGCATGCCATTTAATTTCAAAAATCTTTATAAAATTCAAATAAAATTAAAAACAAATTAAATATAAGAAAACATGAGAAAAACTATTAGCATATTGGCAGGAATATGAAATCAGTCACAAAAATATATCAGAATGAAGGAGCGCTTTCGATTTTACTAACAAATCCTCATCAACTTCAAACAGAATAACAAAAAATTTTAAAGAACGCACAAACATTTAAATTTTAAAAAATTATGGAAAAAATTAAATTACATATAAATTAAATCAAAAATAATAAATATACATGTGTATTTAGCATTAATTAAAAAATTTTAATTATGATTGATTCATATTCCTGCCAATGTGCTAATAGTTTTTCTCATGTTTATCATTTGTGGCAGTGTATTTTTCTAATTTAAACAAATTAAATTTTAAAAACAAAAAAGTTAGCATGTTTTCAGAATTTTTTGAAAACATTTCATAAATGTTTAATTGGTGTTGAAAGAATTTGAGTCTGTCAAATCCATATCAAGATTGTCAGGTTTAACTTTAATCATTTCAAAATAAAGGATGTTTGGAAAGTAGACAATTATTTTCCAAACGTCCACTATCAGAACTTTTTGTTATTATATATGAATAATGCATTTGAGAAAAGAAAAAAATAAAAGTTCAGGTAGATGTTTCAACAATATATAATATATATTAACAAATCTCTTGTAATTTATTTAATAAAATCAATGTTATTAAATTCATCATTATTAGATATTGTTAAAAAATTGTATAATATTGTATTTACTTAATATATTATGTCAAAATAAATTATATAAACTAGGTTTGGAATCATCAGTCAGGAAAAACACAAGATTTATTTTAATTAACTTCATGTTTTCCTGATCCAAGATAAGTTTATTTTAATTTAAATTAATTAATAATTTAATAATTATTCTCATTATTAAATTAATAATATAATAATGAGTAAAAATACTTTTAAATATTACAATCTTTCTTCAGTCTAGTGATGGGCAGAAATGAAGCCTCGCAACGAGACTCTCGATTCTTATGACGCCTCAGGTATTCGAACACTTCGCTA
>WUQG02039128.1:0-10726 GCA_011317285.2 Androctonus mauritanicus | reverse complement strand
TAACTAGGGTCCTAAATTAGTGCTCTGTTTATCATGTAGTCTAATCGGTTTCTAAATTAAAACATTGTGAGTGATCGATCAAAATTGGCTTTGCGATTGACTTGTTGGCCACCCCTGGGTTATACCATTGGAGATGATTCTGATGGTATATATTTTAATCCCTTAACTTTAACCATTCCAAAATAATGAATATTTGATAAATAAGCAATTAATTTTTTTCCTAAACTGCTATTTTTTATTTATTTCATTGATAAGATATTTTATTCATAATAAATTGCTAAGCTATAAATTATTAAGAATTTTAATTTTTAGAAAAAATTCATTATATAATTTTATTAGAATTAAATTTAGAATTTATATTTGTTTTATATTTCTTTCTTATTTCATAGAAATTTTCTTTAGCTTTTATAGCTTGATAAAATCAATTTCATATTTAATATTATTTATATACCTTTGAATAGCCTTTTTTTGAATCAAAATGATGATAATGATGATACTTTTTTTTAAAAAAAGATTTAACGCAAAGAATATAGCTTTATTTTTATAATGCTAATTTGTTAAATCTTAATTACATTAAATATACTGATTGCTCTGAATGAAGAGAAATTTGCATACATTTATTTCTGTATGCTTTCTATTTATCAAATCATGTATAATAAACCAAAAAATTTGAGTCAAAGATTAAAAGTAACAAGATATTGTTAAAAAATGACAAAAATGTTATATTTCTAAATAAAATATTAATTTATAGCAGTGGTCAGCAACCTTTTTTTACTGTGGGCCAGACTTCAGTATACTGAGGATTCACATTTTATGTTTGGGTCAATGTAATTGCACAATAGACCGAAATGTATTTGGTCAGTCTACATTTAAATTAGAAGTGTGGTGGTATTGCCACTATGTCCATGTAATCTGCCAATGATGCACTGAAAATTTTTCTTCAGGATTTACTTTTAAATTAATGTGAGATGACCCCACCAAATTAATGAGTGCAAATGAGATTTGCACTCATTAATTTGGTGGGTCACTTCAAATGTTTCTGCTGGTCATAGGTTGTCAATATCTGGTTTAGCATTGAGAGTGCTAAATAATTTGTCCATAATTGTATTAATTTACCAATAATGAAAAATATTATATTCATTTCAAATTTAATAATTTTAACAAATAAAATTTAATAAATTTAAATAAATTTTTAAATTATAAATAATATTTATAACTTAGTTTAAATAATCAATATTCTAATAATTTTTAAACCATTATTTTTATGCATCAGTTAATATATATAATAAAACCATTATTTTTATGCACCATTTTAATATATTTAATAATTTATAAAATAATTAGAAAGTTTCCTATAGATAATATATACTAATAGAATTTTAATTTATTTTGCAGATACATTTTATTGTTAGCATTCATCTTTGTGAAAGCAACAATTTGTATAATAATTGGCCTGAATGTTTGCAATGCCAGGTTCGTTTTCCTGTGAATTATGTGGCTATATAGCTGGAAGTCATAGAATGTTGGCAAGACATCGTGCTACTACACACGAAACCAAAGTGTTCCGCTGCTCTGAGTGTCCATTTGTTACAAGGTATCGTACAAATTTATATAGACATAGAAGAGAGATACATGGTTTAAACAAAGTCAGTGCTTGTGCATTTTGTGGATTTTTTGCATCAACAACTGATGATTTAAGAATTCACAGGCAAACTTGCCCTGCTGGTGGTCTTCAAGAAATTCAATCTCAGCCATTTTTTCCAAATGAAATTCCTCAATATGAAATGTACTCTAATGATTATGTACAATATGGAACAGTTCCTAATTTTAAAGAACCTTTTCCTGTACTTTCACAACCATCTATAAATGATTATAATCCATTTAATCAGACTCCATCATATAATGAACCATACAATTTTGTTCCTGTAACTCAACCTACTTCAAGTAAAGTATCTTATGAAGTGGAAAATGCACCTGATATGTTTGTTTTACCTCCTACTATTTCCCAAATACCAGTAACTAAAGAAAAAATCACTAATGAAACTCCAAAGAATCCTGATTCAACTAAAAATAATGAATTGACTAAAAGATTTGATCCAATTAAAATTAATGAAATGGCAAAGAAACTTGAACCAGCAAAAGTAAGACGTAGTTATGTTTGTGAACCTTGTGATTTGAAAACAACAAATCCTCGAGAATATCTGGCACATCGTAGAGATATTCATAAAGAAAAAATAACCATATATGAATGTAAATATTGTATTTATGCCTCTAAAAATCCTCAAAAATTACAAAGGCATTATGGACTTGTTCATAGGCAGATATCTTCAATTAAGAGAACTTATACTTCAATAAAACGAAAGACACAAGTAGCTAAAAAAAGCTGTGTATCCCATAAGAAAAATAAATTTATAAAACCAGAAATAAGAAAAGAGGAACAAAATATAGATGATGCTATATCAGATCCAATTCCTTCACAAGAAGAAACATCACCTAAACAATCATTATCTGAAAATATATATAATGAAACTGATAAAGAATCCATACAAAAAACTATTCAACAAAAGTTTAAATGCTCTGCTTGTCACTTCCATACAAAAAGTAAATTAGTATTATTACATCATGAGAAAACTAAACATTTAAAGAAAAAATTTTATCGTTGTTTACAATGTGTTTATGTAACACACATCAAATCCAGATATACAAAACATGTAAGATATCATTCACTTTCTAAAGTTAAATGTCCTCACTGTGATTTTAAAACTGCATATAAATGGAATTTAGATAGACATATGAAAAATCATGTTACTGAAGGAACCTTTAGATGTTCAAAATGCTGCTTTTCTGCTCATAGCAAACAATCACTTACAATTCATATTGTTAATCATCATAGTGAATCAATTAATTCTATAAATGATATAATGATAGTTGGTGATAATAGCGATGATGAAAAAAATATCCATACATCATATACTGATTTAGCATCCACAAATGAAGAACGTTTAGTTGAAAATGAAACAATTGAAATTGAAAGAGAAGATGAATCAAGAAATATTCATGCCTCAAGAAATAATGGAAATAAAAAAGTAAATTCAGAGTTACTTAATGATTCATTTTTAAAATCACCACTTATTGAAAATGTTTCTGTTGTTTCAAAACCAAAAATGCAAAAAGCTGTAAAATCTAGTGGATCTGCAATCAGAAGAATGACTGAACATTCAGAAAAGAAATACTCATGCCCACTATGTGAAGTAACTTTTGACCATCTTGCTTGGTTAGCTAGACATTTGAATCGTAGGCATAATAATGAACAAGCCAAGGATATATCTGCTATTGTTCAAATGCTAGCTGCTAAAAGCAAGCCAAGTGCAGTTTCTAAATTAAAGAATAGAAAAAATGGAAAGAAAGCACATCGTGCTACACCAGTATGTGCAGTATGTGGATATAAAACAAAATGGTTTTCTGAAATGAAACGGCACATGAGAGTGCACACTGATGAAAAACCTTTTGAATGTCCATTTTGTGATTACAAATGTAGATGGAAAGGTGACTTAACAAGACATGTTCAAAAAAGACACGATGAAATAACTACACAGAATAGTGAACTTCATTCAAAATCATTTATTAAACCTCCTGAAGAAAGTACAATAATGCCATTAAAACACAAAAGAAGTTGTGTTATAAAAAATGAAAGAATGAAAAAGTATTTAAAAAAATCAGATGATCAAGACAGTCCATTAGATCTTAGTGTTGACCGAAATATTGCCTTGCCTTCTAGATATCAGAATGATTTCTTATCTTTTATTGAAGGGGATCAACTGTACAGAAGTGAAAAAGATTTACAAAAGGATGATAATGGTTACTTCGAATTATCAAAAATGTCAAGAAGTTCCTCCACAACTTCTAAAAATTCCCTTTTAATGCAGTCAACTAAAGCTTTTTCTTGTGTTTTTTGTGATTTTACTACCAATAATGAATTTAGTTTTAAAGTTCATAATACAAGGCATTTTACAAAATATCCATTCATGTGTTCAACTTGTTCTTTTAGATCCAATTGGCAGCTAAAAATTGTAAAACATATTAAAGTAAAACAGCAAGTAAATCATGATCACGATGATGCTAGAGTCTTGTTGATTGATTCTAAAGGTGATATTACCGAATGTGATAATGATATTGATGAAAATATATATAGTGACTCCATTATAAAACAGGAAGATAACGATAATTTATCAGATGGACAAATAATGTACCATCAGTATACTAGAAGTAAAGGTTCAAGTAAAAAGTTTAAAAGTGGATTTATGATGAAGGAATCTACCAAATCTTATTTTTGTAGATACTGTAAATATAAAGATAATGAAAGGCGAAATGTACTGTCTCATATATGCGAACATACTGGACAAAAACCTTATCATTGCCGTATTTGTGGTTTTCGTTCATTGTGGCTCAACGTTTTGAAAAGACATGTTAGAAGACGACACAAAGGACGGCTTTCTGATATCGAGGAAAGTTTCAAAATTATCGAAAAGAATCACGTGGTTAGCGTTATTGGATCTACTTTACTTAGAATTGCCAAATCAGAAAATTCGAAAATTACAACATTATGTTCATGTAAGATCTGCCCCTATAAATGTATGGGACAAAACGTATTAGAAAATCATATGAAACATCATAACCCAGTTAGGACTGCTAGTTATAAATGTAGGTTTTGCCCTTATTACTGTAAATTTAAAGATACTATTGTGAAACATCTGAATGTACACGGTATGAGTGAATCAAATGCTACCAAGATTATTTCTCAGTGTAAAGTAGCTCAAATAGACGAATCTCATTCGCGTGAAAAATATAGATGCTCGTACTGCCCTTTCAGAACAGACAGTTCAACAAATTATCTTTATCACAAGCAATGTCATCGGCCAAACAGGAATGCTTTGTTTAAATGTAAGCATTGCTCGTTTTGGGCCAATCGGGAAGCAGTTCTTGATGATCATATTAAATTACATTCCAGACGTTCACATGATCATAAGAGCTCCAAAGGATATCCTTTTCATTCTATGCCAATTCCTATTGAAATCAAACAAAACGGAAAAACTATAAAAGTGTATAGATGCCGTTTCTGTCCCATGATGGGTGATAATTTGGAAATTGTATTCAGACACGAATCTTTACATTCGCGCAGTTCAAAAATGTTTAAATGTAATATCTGCAAGAAAGTATGCGAAAGCGATAAGCATCTGACTTCACACTTAAGAACACACACTAATCCTATTCAAAATGATTTTACTAGAAATGCAAGTGATTCCGATGGAAGTTTCCGAAAAAATTCCATTAACAATTCCTTTTCTCGTCGTTCCGAAGATTCTAAATTTAATTATTTTTGTACCAAGTGCCCTGCCGCTTTTGCTAATAAAAGCGATTTCACGATACATCGAGAAATCCACCAGAACACTGGAAATTCACTTTACATCAGCGATTTTCGAGACTACGAGAATGAAAAATATTCCCAAAACTATTCTCCCGTTCATTCTAGAAACAAGGGTCAAGTATACAACGAGGAGGAGAATAATCGAATGGAAGAACATCAGAATTACAATTCAGAGAAGGAAACTGGAAAAGATAATTCTGAATGGAACCAACAAGCAAACGAACAAGCGACAGAAAATACTGGATTTGAACAAATGCTTTTGCTGGAGGAAGCTGAAACGAAATCGTTTGTAAATGCAAACAATAGTAGTGTTCTTCCTCAGAAACTTCACAACTGTTTTCAATGTCCTGCCGCTTTTTGTAAACCTGCTATTTTGGCATTTCATGTTTCGCTTCACGGAACTCAAGGAAGATACATGTGTCCTGAATGCAATTATGCCACCGATTCTAAAAATAACGTAATTGCTCATTATCAGTTACATGTAAAGCCGAAACCTGCAAACAAAAATAATTTGCGTCTTTACGAATGTACTAAATGTCCTGCCAAGTTTCAAAAGCCAAAAGGTTTACGTAAGCATTTCTCGTTGCATGGGCAAAAAAATAAATTTACGTGCGAGATATGTGATTATTCCGTACCTTGTGCCGTTAATCTCTTCAGACATAAAGTGGTTCATGCTAACATTAACAATAACTCCACCACTACCACCACCAACAACAATAACAGTAGTAGTAATAATAGTCAGACGGAACATAATTATGTACAAGAACAACCACCAGAAAATTCCGAACAGATTATCGAAAATATAGACCAAATTCCAAGTCAAAAAGAAACTGTGGAACAGAAGAAATCTCCAAAATCCGAACGTTTGGACGAAAAACGTTACTTTTCGTGTACTTTCTGTCCTTACGTCCATCCTAGAAAATTCGCCGTACAAAATCATATGCGAAGACATGCCAGTACCGAAGGATTAAAATGTCCTCATTGCAATTATAGATCTCTGCAAGCATCAGTTTTGAGAGATCATTTGAAATGGCATTTTCAAACGCAATTTGTTTTTAATCCTCAGGCTTTCATGAAATATGACCGTATGGAAGTTTGGATGGTTAATGGCAAAGAAAATCAGAACGAGTTAATTTTCAAGGATCATGGGCAAGGAAAAAATGATAAAGGAGATCGCTTCTCATCTGTCAGTGAACAATGTTTTGAAAACAAAGAACCAGAAAAACCATCACAATCAGAAGATGAAAATAGAATAAGTAAAATTGTAGAAGAAGAACTAAAGATGACTGTAGAGGATGACGACGAGGAAGAAGAGGAAAAGAAAAACGAAGACAAAGAAAAGAAGAATGAAGACGAAGAAAAAAAGAATGAAGAAGAAGAAAAGAATAATGAAGACGAAAAAAAGAAGGAAGATGAAGAAAAGAAGGAAGACGAAGAACCAAAAAAGAAAGACGAAGTAAAAGAGGAACAGATTGACGAAGAAAAAGTCCCAGAATATTTAGAAAAGTTAAAACAGTTGGCCATGAAAAAAGAAGTGAAAATCGTGCTGATGGACGTGTTTTCGCAAGATAAAAACTCTAAAAACGAAACATCAGAAACTGTTCAAAAAGAGACAGATACACCCATAGCGGAAAATCAGTGCATTCCGAAAAGCGTAGAAGAATTAGCTCAAGCTACAAATGATAATAAGGAAAAACCTAAAGAAAATACTGTACAACACTGCGAAGAATCAAACAGTTCAGACAGCACTGTTGTATTAGAAACTCCTCTAGAAAATACTGGCGAAACGAATGCAGAAAACACTACTGCTACACCTGAAGTAGTCACCAATAAAGAAAAGTCAATAACTTTAGATCAAAATGTGGAAATTATACAAACTCCACAACTGGAAGATCCGAATATGCTAGTTATAAAAGAAGGCGAAATCGAATCCAGTTACTTAGACAGAACTGCACCACCTATTTGTGAATATTCTAATACCATGGTTAACGAAGACGAAAACAATTTGCACACTCATTTATATGGTAACGATGTTATGATGGTAAGGTTTGATGACGATTATCTGCCTTCAGAATCGGGAATAACAGAAGTAATCGAAGTTGGAACTGCTCCGGTGCCTGACGTCGATTTATCACTTGATACTGCCATGGTAGACAAAGAAGGAATCATGGGAGGAGACATGAATGCTATGTTTTCCGACGATGTGCAAGTAGTAGAAGTAGTAGCTGAAAACGAAGACCTGAATGACTTTTCTACTGATCTGAAAGATGAACGGGATCGAAACTCCGGTGACCTCTTGGTTTCTTGTCATGCCAATAATTTCACTACAGATTGCGAACCTACTTCTATAGCCGAAGTTGAAATCAAGGTATAGAACTATCGTGTATAGTCTGTTAAAAATATTTTAGGTATATATATTATTATAATAATAATAATAATAAAAAGTTCACAACTGCCATTTATATATTTTAAATCATTGAAACGACCACATTTGTAAAGTCGATAAAACAGTTCGAATAATAACAATTAAAAGAAACATTTTTATTGAAACCCACTATATAAATATTGTATATATATGTGTCCTATGGACATAATGTAATCATTTTGGCCATAGTTTGGCAATATAAAATTAATATTAATAAAATTTCATTTGGTAAAAAGTATCGAAAAATATTGATACGGTTTGATCTACGAGGCAAAGAATGCTTTGTTAAAAATTTTATTTTTGAGTATTTCCTTGCAAAATGAATTTATAATTCTAATGTATAAAAAACAAAAATAAAGAAGACATTAGGAATTGTTGAAATATTGAATGTAGCTAAGAAATTTTTCTTTGAAAGATGTAGCGCAGTTTGATGTTTGACAATAAACAGTGTTTTCTAATTTAAAAAAAAAAAAGGTTATATTTTTGTTCCAGCATGTGAACGCTATTGAAAACTGATAATTGTGCTTACAGAAAACATTCTCAATTGTCTTTCCCCATTCCTCGCTTTTTTTAACGAGTTAAGTTGGAATGATGAGTCGGCATTTCAGTTTAGGAGCGCGAATGTTAGTGAAGTAAACATCCTTGTAGTGAAGCTGTATGTGTTGCGCATGCGCAGTGCTCTAAAATTATGTACTTGCGTCATTTCTAAACGCGTGACGTAACATTGAAGATGATTGGCATGATTGAAAATCCGTCCAAGCAGGATATGCAAACTATATTTCAGTTTTTAATGGCTGAGGGATGTGTGCTAGTGGGTGACCAGCATGTTGATTGAACATCACAAGGAACAATGAATGGACCTCAGCTCGCAACATTTGATATGCTGCCGAGTATGACAATTTCTGCGGCGCATAGCGGTGAAAGATCACTATGCGCCACAGCAATTGTTCATTGTAGTAGCATATCAAATGCTACAAGCCGAGGTCTATTTTTTTTGTTAACAGATGACGTCACATTCCATTCTCTAAGAATACTATATGGCTCCTTATGGTAAGCCAGTGGTGCATGCGGGTCATCCACTAGCACCACTGGCTTACATCCCTCACCCATTAAAAAAAAATTATAGTTTTCATATCCTTCTAGGACGGATTTTCAATCATGCCTACCATCTTCAACGTTACGTCACACGTTTAAAAATGACGCAAGGGCACAATTTAAGAGCACTGCGCCTGCCCAACACATACAGCTTCACTAACATCCGCGTTCCTAAACTTGAAATGTCAACTTATAAAATGACGTGTTTCCAACGAGTTTCATTTGAATACGCCATATATATTTTAAGTATCGATTACAGATTTCGTACAATTCTTATGCAGTTTCGAATTCCAAACATTATCAGCATTTGCAATACAGTATTAATTTACGAATCGCTTTTGGACAAACAGCTGCTGATTCGTCGTCATGACAACAAATGCCGGAAGCTTTTTCAGCGATATGTACAGTAGCGTGTAGCTTTCTTCGACAAAGCCAAAGAATCTTGATTTATGGAACTACGTTATCGAAATACAGTATTTTATCTCAAAAGAGAAAACGCTTATCTTGCATTTACTGTATATAGATTTCTCAGAAATGCGAGGCGCTTTTATAAATAACAGTAAGTGTCTTCATAGGTTGACTTAAATTCTGGCCAAATTAAAGCATGCACACCAATGAATATTTCGCAAATAATCTTATCAGATTCCAGTTGACTTATTACTGACTTCGCGTATATTGTTATGACTTAAAAATAAGACGTAGTCCGTGATTTCTAGAACTTTGTAATTAAAAATATACAGCATAATTTATCGTTTCCTTCAAAATAATTTTTTGAATATAAAAACAATCTAGCCATCGTTCGGGAAATCCTTTGAGAGCACATTTGTATCGCTTTCTTTTAGACCAGCGATCCGTGAGCTTGGATGAGAAAAAACCAACTGATTTTTATTTTCGCTGATCACTAATTAAATCTAGAATTTTCTTCTCTCATAAATATATGCGATAATTACAATAGTATATCTGTGATCAACAACAGTCTTCACAATTGGCCGCGTGGAAACGCTTCGACTTTCCACTCTGGAAGGATTCGAGTCTCGGGTCCCACCTTTTGAAAATGTTTATCATGGGGTCAATCCCCGCTCCACCATCCGGCTGACCTTTTCGCAGAGGAGGGCAGCCTGTGGAAGGGCTTGTTTCGGCCCGTCAATTAATGTTCTAATTGAATGGAAAGTGGCGTCATCTGTTGACAAAAAGAAACAGTTCATATTGACATGTCTTTAATAAATGCAACTTAGAGATTCATATATATTAAATATTATTATTATTATAATTATTATTATATGTGCTAAGAAAAAAGAACATCTATTACTCTGTATTCATGTTTTTTATTTTGTTAACTGTATTTTAATATAACTAATTTGTAATTTTCTTTTATACATTTAAAAATATTCTCAGAGGGGATCTGTGGTCTTCATCTAACAGGCAAACGGGTCCATGGAACAAAAAAGATTGAGAGACCCTGTTTTAGACATGTTACCAGATTTTGTAATTGGGATATCAAGGTGTTTCCGTAACAGCAAAAAAAAAAAAAAATAATAATAATAATAAAAGTAAACAAAGATACGATAAGAATTTGATTTTGCGTTGAATTGATGAATTCTCCGCAAAATACTATACGAAAGCAGTGGCGTATCAAGGAGTGGAGACGCTCAGGGCCTGTAATCAGGGGCCTCCGAAGAACCTTAAGTTTTAAACATATCTACAGTATCTATATGTAGGAATATAAAAAAGGGACTTTGTATTCTGGGAGGATGATTACGTATAAATGTGCCGTGTTTATG
>WUQG02039117.1:0-10726 GCA_011317285.2 Androctonus mauritanicus | reverse complement strand
CTGCTGCTTCGTGTACAGACATGCATTTGAAAACATGTGACGCTGCAGGCAAATGATGCCGCGTCTAAAACGCGTCTATGACGATACGCTCCGTGTGCAGAGGGCCTAAGTGTAAAATAGATAACTAAAGAGGGCCAAATAAACCAAAAATGTTTTTGTAAATAATCAAGTACAATAAAAGTTTTTTCCTGCTTGAAAGCTTATTGATATTAATAACTTGAAGATCTGAAACTAACAGTGTCTTTGAAGAAATATGATTATAATAATTATATTTTTCCAACTCATAAAATACAATTATTTAAATAAATACAAACAAATCACTAAACCATGCCAATCTGCTAAGTCTAACCTCATAGGATAACATTAATATTCCTTCTATATAATAAAATGCTGCATATAACACTATCATCATCCAGTTTTCTCAGTTGGAATTTCAAGTATTTGTTTGAAATTAAATAAAAATTTAATCTAAATATTTTGTCCATTGAACTGAGGATCTACTCTACATTACTTAATTAATTTTACTTGATAAAAACAGAAAGATAAATCTGATTTTTTTCTCTATTACAACAAAATATATTTTTGTAAAAACAAAAATCAAATTGGAACAAACAGGGAAGTCATTAATTAACATAAAATGTAATATCTTCAGATAAATAAAGCTTCAGAAATTTTTGATAAAATATAATACTTTCACAAAAATTATATCTTATTATTTGAATAACTAGAAAATATTGACTACATACAATTCATAATTTGCTTCATGTTTCATTTCATTTCTTAACTTTGTTTCAACTTCATTTAATCTTAATTTTCTCAACTTTGTTTAATGTAAATTATTGAGTTTTTGGGCTACAACAGTGCTATATTCTCTATTTCCTGTTGGAAATTTTCTGAAATAAACTTTTTCATGGAATCCTTCTTTTCATGTCCTAATTAGTCACCTTATTAAATTTGGTGTCATTCTAATTGTTAGATCAGGCTACAGATGGTTTTGAATAGAGGAAGTTTAATTATGGCCACTTGGTATTTATTAAATTGATATAGTTTATACTATTATATTATTATTTAACCTTGTTTAATTATTTTATGAAAATTAAGTAATTATTAAAAAACTTACTTTGAGTATCTAACCATTGGAGCAGCTGCATATATCAAATCTTTCTGTGAAAATAAATCCATTGGTTTTGTATATTCTCTTACACAATATTCAGTTGGAACCATTTTGATAGCTATAGAATAAAATATGTCATTTTAAAAATTTAATAATTTCTACTATTTATATTATTATTCTAACTGTAAAACAAATAGTTCTGAAAAAGAAAATAAAGTTCTCATTTTATAAGATAATGTTCTCCTAAAAAATCTGTTTATTTTCAAAGAAAATATATAAAATAAAATTTCAATTCACATCAATTTAAATATAAATATTTCAAAAAGCTTTTTATGTCTCAAACAGCAGCAAGCTTTTTATTTATTATTTTAAAACAATTTAATAAATTAAAGTGAGAAAATGCTATAATATAGTAGTTTATAATATAGGATGAAAATAAAATATCTTTCCCTGATTTGAAACATCATACATAACTATACTAGGTATAAATATAGGATTTTTTTGCCTATTTTACTTTAAAAAGTTTTTTACCAAACAATAAATATTATTTCTACAGTGTTTTTTCTCCATTAGAGCACTTTAACATGAGCTCGATTTGTTATTTGAAGATAGCGATATTCAATTTCTCTTTATGTTTTCTCCAATATTTTGTCAATCATTATCATTAAAGCATTAGTTATCCTTGCCTTCAAACTTTCTATATCAAGAACTGATGTTGAATACACTTTATTCTTAATATATTCTCATAAAAAAAAAAGTCAAGAGAGATAATATAAAATGAATATGATGGCCATGGTGTTGGACCACCTCTCTCAATCCATTAGTTTGGAAATGTATCCAAGAACTAATGAACATCTAAACTTCAGTGTGGTGATGCAGCACGATGCCACAAAATACATTCAGTTTTCTCTTTCATAGATGCCATTCTGATAATGGCAATTGCAGTGCCAACTAGATTGTCCACAAATTTTATGCATCTGCTAAAACTATAAGAATTATCCTATGTAATGTTACGAAATGCATGTTTCTATCTGGCATAGTTTTGAAGTTATAATTTTTGTTAATCAGTTCAATGTCAATGTTATGTTCATTTTATATATCAGAGTCTCATTTATCCATCTCTCATATAAATGTTACTCCTTACCTGACATCAACATTATCAAGTAATTATTATAAAATTTCCTTTCTTTAGCAATAAAATACTGTATATATTGATATTTTCATTTGATATTTGAGCCATTTATTTTGAAAACGGCTTAAGTCCATTTGTTTTTAACCGAAGAGCTGCCGAAGCCAATTTAATCGGCTCACCGCCCTGCGCAGTTTAATTAATTTAATTAATTAATTAATATTGATTACTTTACGAATTTTTTGCATTTTATAGATTAAAATCTGACAGATTTGATCAATATATTATGAAACTACATAATGTTGGGATTCTAATGATATATAATATTTATGTCAATCGATTTCTGTCGCGACAGATTAATAATTTATAAATTCAATAATAATTAAAATAATTAACGTTAATTGCTGCGCAGTAGACATAATTTTGTGGCAGCTCTACGGTTAATTTTTGTCAATCTTTTGAAATTTTCAGGATATATTGCATTTTTTGCTCTCTTTTTAATAATGTAAGCAGTTTTATGAAATTTTTTTGTGCAATTTTTTGTTATGTATACGAGATCAATAAAAATATGATTATTTTTATATGAAATTTTGGCCATTTAACAAAATAGTTGATATTTTTAGATAGAAACAAGTCCTCTGAACAAAATAAGCCATAAATGAAGAAATTATTTATAAAAAACTATAAAGTTATATAATTGTTGTTGAATGAAGTTACACCATATAAGGAATATTATATGGAATATAAATTTCATTTAATTTTCTTAATAAATTGAAATATTGTCATTTTTATTAATATTTCATATTTATTAACTTGTTCTTACTTCATTTATATAATTTTTAGTAATAGTTTTTATAATTTTTTTTATTTATAAGAAAAAATCCTAACCTATATGAAAATAGTCTCATCTTATACATAAACAGCTATAATATATTTTAGGTTTCTTTAATTAGACCTCAGATGGTTTATTGTAGCAATCCACCCAACACCACAGGTTAAGGGGTAAAAATAGTAATTTCCTGAGTAGTGAGTGGCTGTTGTAAAACAATAAAAGTGTTATATCTATTTAAAGAGATGCAAGATGTTTAAATTTTGCTTTTTGCAATTTTCTTTCAAATTTCAGTGAAACTGAAGCAAAAAATAAATGAGTTAAGATATATTTTAGTTTATTTTAACAGAATTAGGCAATATTTTCCTATCATCTACAATATTTTATATTAATATTTTTTATTATTATATGTTATATTAAATAATTTTCAGCATTTTACAGTTCATCATTTGAAAATTCGATTTTTTCTTAAAATTCAAAAATATCATTTATCAAATCTTATAATTGGAATAACTTTGATATATGAGACTATAAAATCAACACAAAATGTGATAAAAAATCCAAATTCTATAAAGCTGTTTAAATATAAACAATGTTTGTTTACACATAATTTAAAAAATATTTTGGCAATTGAAAAAATTTAGGAACCACTGTCAAAAGAGTGTATTTTCAACAAATATACACAAAAAATGATTTTCAAAGACTGGATTAAAATTTTTTAAACTATTTTTTTGTTGTTTTTTATCATTTTTTTCATATTGTTTTTCATTTCTTGTCATCTATATACATCAAAGCTACTGAAGCAGTTAAAAAGTAAACACAGAAATTGCTTTTCTATGTATTATCCTTTAATATTAAATGAAAAATATAACAACAATCAATGTTTCCAATTGATAATTTTTGTATGTTTTCTGATAGTTCTGATCATTTAGGAAACATGGAATGATTATTTTGCATTTGATTCTGGACATCAGATTTGCACTCCTGGTAAATGTATTTGTCAAAAATGCAAATCTGACACAGTTTCTGTTGCAATTGATTAGATTTCCATTCTGATCAGTTGCAGAAAAATTACATTGCATATTTTAGTTATGATTTTCTATCATTTGAACTTTTTTATATACTTTTATAGAGATTTGTGAATGATAGAAATTTTCAATATTAACAGAATTCTGTTTGATTCTATTTTTAATATTTCTTTGATACTTTTTACTGAATAAACATTTCAATAAAATCATATTTTGGAAAACATCACTGAATGTGAGGCAAGATGATCCACCTTTCACTTTTCATTTCATCATGGAATTTGATACTATAAGTCTGGCTTTTTGTCTGTGTCTATATTTATTCCAATAATGAATTTTATTTGGAAAATTTTTAAAATTAAAAAAATTACCTATTTATTTTAATGACTGTCATATTGTTTTAACTATTGAAATTGGGGTCAGTTTATATATGATTTCAATTTTTAAACTCTGGAGCAGGAGACTCGACTTATACACTAATCTATGTAGTAAGATTAACATGTTACACTCCAAACACTTTAAAAAAATCACTATAATCAAACTGAATTACATAATTAAGCTTAATTAATAAGCAAAAAAATTTAGTTCATCATAGTTTACTTAATTTTCATTAAAATCTTTTGAATTTTTTGAAGTTTTAAAAATTTATTATGTTTTTTTATCTGCTTTCTAACAGTACAAGTATTATTTTCAGAAGTTTTCATTCTATATTTGAGATTGCTGAAACACCATTTTTTTATATGAAGATTTAGCCATTCAATGAAATAATTGTTATTTTTGGATAGCAGAAAGTCTTCTGAATAAAACAAGCCATAAATGAAGAAAATCAGACCACATTTAAAAAAAAACTGATAAAAAATTAATTAATGTACAAATTTTGATTAATGAATATTAATTAAGATAAGTCATGTAATTATTTCAAAATTTGCATAAATTTATTGAAATATTGCCATTATTATTAATAATTCATATTTATTGATATGTTTTTCCATAATTTCAATCATTTTTAACTTAATATTTTATAAATTTTCAAATATATGTAAAAAAACATAATGCAAACAAATCAAGAACAAGAATTGTCTCCTCTTATACATAAACAGTTATAAATTCTTAAATTGGCTTTGATCAAACTTCTGGATGATTGATTCTCATTCCACTCCCAAACAACACTTTTCAGAAAGTAATAGACTTGGCAAGAAAAGTGTCTGAAAGGAGTGACAGCAATAAAACAATAAAAGTGTCTTGCTCCTTTTAACCCCTAAGATATAATTAATTTCAATTTTTTTCTATAATTGTATGTCAGCAAATAATTAAAATAAAGCTTAATTAATAAACAAAAAATTTAAATTATCATATCTCACTTATATTTCAGTGAAATCCTTTGAAATATTTAAAATTTCTAGTTTATTTTACCTTCTTTCTAACAATGTAAGTATTTTTTGGAATTTTATTTTTTTCATAATTTTTTATTCCATACATGAAATCACAGAGAAAACAATTTTTTATATGAAATCTTAGAATCAATGAAACAGGTGAGATTTTTAGATAGTCATCTCTTCTGAGCGAAACAAGTCAAAATTTTCAGAAATTAAAAAAACCAAGAATTATGTTACCTTTTTATTGAAGTTACATCATATAATTATTAAAAATTATATAAATTCAATGAAATATTGTCACTTTTATTAATATTTCATATTTATTAACTTGTTCTTACATCACATGTATGATTTTTAACAGTACTTCTTATAAATTTTTTAATTTACACAAAAAATCTTAACATATACAAAAATGGTTTCATCTCATACATTAACAGCTGTAATTTTCTTTATGTTGCTCTAACTGGACAGCAGATGGTTTATTGTAACAACCCACTCAATAACATATTGTGGGGTAAAGTAGGTTTGGCTGCTATTTTCTAGAAAATGAGTGGCTGCTTGTAAAAAGCAGTAAAAGTTCCATGCCCATTTAAATGGCCAAAGAGTGTTTATGTTTTGTTTTTTGCAATTTTCTTCCTAAATATTGATGAAAATGTAACAAAAAATGAATGATTAAGATATATTTTATTTTAACAGAATTAACCAATATTCCCTATTACCTAAATATTTTTCAGCTTTAAACATCTTATAGCTCATCACATGAAAACTTTGAATTTTACTTAAAATTTAAAAATATCATTTATCTCATCCCAAAACTGGAATAGCTAATAAAAAATTACTACTATTTAGTAGTAGTAATTTTTATTATTTGTAGCAGTAGTAATTTTTGTTTTTATTATTTTTAACTTAGTAGTTTGATAAGCAATAACTGCAATATAAAAAAATATTCGGAACAATTAAAATTTGTTATTTTGTCCTCTTAGATAAAAAAAAAAAATGCATTATTTTATCCTGGAGTATAAAACAATGAAATTTACTAGGGATAAATATTTACCACTTTTTCTTTGATTCATTTTCTTAAGAAATATTAAGCTGTTTTTAGTATAGCTATTTTAAATATGAATATGAAAAACAATTAGTGCATAATCATTATATTTAATTCAAATTTATTCTATTATTTATTTCCTTTTCAGTAAATTCTAATTTTTTTTTTATGAATTTATTTATAAATATGCATTTTTATGAATTCTAAATAATAATTAAATATTTCAAAGTATAATTTATTTCATCTTTCTCAAAAATTCAATACAGACTTCATTTAACCCAGCAGTGTTCAACTTTCAGATGTCAGTATTCCATAAACCAAAAAACTCATCAGTAAAAGTGCATCAAATATTAGAGAGAAAACAAAACTTAAAACTATTATAGAAAAATTTAAAGTATTTTCAACTTTATAATCATAATAATACAATTTGCTACAAAAAAATACTGAATTAGCATAAAAAATATATTATAGAAGATAAATATAAAAGAAAATTTCACTGATTTAATAATAAATAACTACTTCAAAGAAAACCAAGGAATTTTTTTCTCATAACTTTCAAAACTTTTATACAAAACTGCTTTTATAAATAAAATAAAACAAATAATAATTCCAAATATAGTTTTATATTATCAAATAAATAATTTGAAAAAATCAGTTCAAATTTTTAATTAACATAAGTCTATAATTAAAGATTAAAAGTCCAAAAATGCATTTAAACTGTTTAGTAATGTAACTCCAGGATTCACTAAATTTGAAATCATGTAAATTGAGATCAAGTGTTTATAAATTTTTAAAAATAAAAAGTGGATTTTGAAGAAAATTCTATTCTTAAGAATGAAAATTTCCATTTAGCTATCTTCTATAAGAAAAAAATACAGCAAAAAAACAAACATTAAAAATTTCTTAGAAATTATTTCAGCCTAGAGAGAATGGATACAGTTGAAGAGAAGAGAATAAAGAGCTAAAAAATAACTGGAACCAATGCAAGAAAATATAGTAATGTTAAAATATATTCTTCACCTTTCTCTTCTTATCTCTTCTCTGTGTTTCCTTCTTTTCCACTTTTTCATTGTGATCTTTGTGATCTTTTTGTATTTTGCTTTTTATTACTGTAGAATTGGTTTTTGTAGCATCTTTTTCAGCAGCAGTCTTCAGCTGAAATAATTATTAATCAAATTGTAAAAAATTAAAATAATTGATATTAATTAATTTTTTTGATATGAAATTTGATTATCACGATACAAAAATAAAAAATTAAATTTTTCTTCTTAATATTTTTCTGTGTCAAATATAATAATTCTAAAATTATGAATATTTCTAGAAGGTTTATTGGGCTTTTATTTTTTAAATTATTTGAAAATTTGTAATTTTCTCATAAATATTTCAAAGATTATTTTTATTGTCATCAGTTATCATAAAATTTCCATGAAGCATTTACAAATTTCACACATGGAGGACGACAAACAACAAACAACATGGCAGATGGTAAAATTATAACACATCTTATTCGTTTTGGTAAACAAATCGAGCTCACCTTAGATTTGCTCAGGAAAGGGGTACGTGAGTAGTCACGGAGAGGTCCTGATCTGTTGGAGCCATTTGGAAATATTGTTGCTATTTCTTCATCTATACTAGGCAAGTCAGCAGTCTTGATTGGTTGCTGTAAGATTCGGATCAACAGCTTCTTCAGCGATGCAGTATTTTAATAATTTTGATTTTTTATTAATGTTTTCAAAAGTAAATAAATTTTTCCCAAAATTGTTTTCATTATTCTGATAAGCCTAATAATATTATTCCAATTATATTAAAATTACCTTACTCTTGATATAACTGCAAGTCAGGTGAATTCTTTTAATTAATTTAAATTTGTTTATAAAAATTTATGATCTAAAATAATTAGGAAAAATTAAAAAGTAATGCTTAAAAGCCCAATAAACCAATCCAGAATTGAATAACTGACTTTGCAAATCTTTATAAATATCTGTATAATGAAAATGATAAAATGCAAAAATCAATAAGATAATCAATAAGATAAATACATTTATTATATTATAAGTTTTCTGAAAGTTAATCAAGTTCTTGATTGTTCTTATTCTGGCTTTTAAAATGTTTTAAGTAATTTTTTTGTATTTATTATTGCCATCTTATTAACTGTATTTGACTTAAGATATTATAATAATATATAAAATTTTCAAAATGCATATTTGATTTTGATAAAATACTTTATCAAGATTTTTAATTTTGAATATTATTTCAGGATTTCTGAAAAAATTTTCAATGATAAAGTTCTTGACAAAATATTTTTTTATAATATGCATTGTTAAGAATTATTAATAGTTTTTGATTAAAGAAAATCAATAAATATGAAACAAATAATTTTTATATAATTTTTAAATAAATCATTCTCAATTAAAAAAATTTGCAGAATAAGAAAATACATCAATATTAAGCAAAACATAATATCAATATAAATACTTTATAAGTGGTAGTTATTAAATGGTAAAGGATTTATAAAAAAGAATAGAGATATATATAATTCAAAATTAATTCATTACATATATAATATACGCAATGAATACCTGGACAACATATATAGGTCATATTGCTCAGTTTGTATGTCTTACTAAAATAATTTCATCTGATTTCAGTTAATCATTTGTAATATCATATTATCTGATTTTTTTTATAATCGTCAACCCATATTAATTAATTTTCATGGATTTATATTATATTCTATTGTTCTAAAATAAATTAGCTTTATCAAATGAGATCATATCAACATTTATTAAATAATCTTTATATTTGAAAAATTTTATATAGATGTATCCTGATATGATATACTATAATCTGTATACTGAGAATTTTCCCTTTGTTTTTAATCAATGAGTAGTGAGTACTTATCAAATAGTTATGTCAATAACAGAAGGGCTGCAATAAATTTTGTTTATTTGTTTGGATTAATTATGCCATTGTTTTTGGATTATGATAAAGACTAGTTTGAGTGTAGGACATGGTTAATCAGTTCATCATCATGGAAGAGTGATTATTTATAATATTCATCAATAATAATAAAAAAATAATGAAAGTAAAATAAATAATTTTTATTGTCAGCCAAAATGGTTTTATATTATTGAAAATATTTGGTGTAAATAAGAATATTATGTACATTATAAAAGAAAATCAACTATTTGAGATAGCTGTAAATAGAAACAAACAATTTCAAATAATAATTTCAATAAATCAATAATTCGTTACCATCTGATAATGAAAGCACTTCATTAATCAATGTAAAATATTTATCATCATTATTATTATTATAATTTAACAGTTCTTTTTGGGATTATCATATTTTGCCATAAAAGTTATCATATCACTTCATATATATTTTTATTATATTTTATAATATAATAAAAATATATAGATTAGATTACTTTAAATATTTATATATCTAAAGTAATCTAACTTTCTGTAAACTGCCATTACACATTGTTGATTCATAGGAAAACTAAGCAATATTTCCATATTCATCATGATTAATTTAAATACTATAATATCACATATAACAGTTTTTCTAGGGAGAAACTATTAATATATAGATTAAAATTAGGATTGGAAAACTTGTGAATTAAGCCAAAGTATATTATGTAAATATTGGAATAACATTTATAACGGCTTACACAGTTTCAGATTAATGACCGACATGGAATACTTAAACTTAATTTATGAATAATCAAATATTTCTCAACTACTTCACAAACATTACATTATTTTGCTTCTATTTTACAGTTATCCTTCAATTTACAGTGGTAACTAAGCTCTTAAAAACTGTTTGTTGGGTAGAGATCTGTAAACTCAAAAATTGTGATCATTTTACCTGCTGACATTAAAACATTCCTCAAGCATTAATATAAATATAATTATGTATATTATAATACAATTATACCATTAATACAATACACTTCAGGCTATATATTCAAACTCAATTTCGAAGTTCTAAAAGCTTATATACAGAATCTAAACAGAACATTGCTATGGTTACATAAATTAAACAAGTAAAATAAAAATTAAAATAAATAGCATAAAATAAAATAACATAGCATAAATGATAGAACAGTGAACTAAAAGATATGAGATAAATTACATAAGGTTCTACAATTATTCTTTTGTTAATCTCTCCTCAATGTCCACAAGGCATACTTCCATAGGCC
>WUQG02039106.1:0-10726 GCA_011317285.2 Androctonus mauritanicus | reverse complement strand
CTCATTTGGCCATAAATATAAATTATAAAAACAGGATGAATTAGGTAGATCCAAATCATCAGACGCTCGAATACAACAAAATACTTTAAAGACAAAAACCAATTTATGATACCTAATAAAAATATAAATTTTAATTATTATTCAAAATTTTCAAACAGTTAATTAAATGGAGCAAATCATTTAAAAACTAAAAATGAATTGAATTAAATTTCTAATTATGAATGAGTAAACAATCAGTTTTAGGAGTATAGTATTAGCAAATAAAAATACAAAATAATTTAATAAGTTTTTATGAAAAATTCAATGTATTTGTTATACCATTGAAGATAATTTTGATGGTACATATTCTAAAATCTTAACATCAATCCTTCAAAGTACGAAAAATAGGCGATATCAGCTTTTTCTAGAACTGCTTATTTATTTATATATTTTATAAAATTCGGCTTTGATATTTTCAGTTTTTCGGGATGGATCTGGGAAAATACCATTGAACTCCATTCTTCAACCATCCAGTTGATCCTAGGTTTTAGTCAACCTATAGTGAACTCTAAAAGTGGACGCTGCAAGATACGGATTATCCCAATTTGATATGGCTGCTTAACTAACTAACCTACACGCTAACCTGAAATCTCTTTTTTTGAAGTGGACCGGAAGTCCGCGTGGTAAAGCGATAGCTTACCATCCTGAAGGATACGATTCACACACTTCCAGTTTTTTAGGAGGGTTTCGGGCCCTGCTCGTTGAACCCCATCTTTCAACAGACCGGTTGATCCCATCATGGGTGTTGGCCAGCCTGTGATGAGCTCTAGAAGTGGCCGCCGCTAGATATAGAATATGTTTCGTGCGAAATGACGGCTTCACCAAACCAATCTAACCTCATATTTTTTATAAATGTAGAAATATTTAATAAATTTTCATCATATTCGACTTATAGATTAGGCCATTGAAGATTTCGATAACGTTTTAATTCCTAATAATTAACAGTCAAATCCAAATCAATTTCGAAAAGTATATGATTATTTTTTTAGTGAACTGATTGTTCTTGATTATATCAATATATTTATAAATAATATAATCCATAATTAAGTAAAAGTTAAAAATTTATCATATTTGATGAAAATTATTTGTTCTCTACATTAATTTGTAACTAGACTATATTAATTCAGAAACTGTTATAAAATTATGAATGTTAAATGTGTACAATTTTTAAAAACGTTACAAATATTAAAATCTAAAACGTTTTCTTTGTTGAAAAAACAATCATGGAAAATCTTTATCGATTACTGTTTTAGTTATTCAAATAAAAAGGGAAGCCAAAATATTTTTACCCTCACCATGTTGTACGTTTGCTATAGATCTGTAATTGTAACCAAAGATAGTTTATTGTCGTACTAATACGCGTATCTTATTTTGTTGTAACAGATCTTGTTCAATAGGAGTTAGATGCGTGATAATAGATGATGGTGTCATGCTGGAGAACGTTGTGTATCAAGCCGTGTCACGGTTCCTTCATCTTCAAGAGAAAACTCCACAATCAATCTACGAAAAGATGTCAGCTGTTTAGGCGACGAATGCCAATAATATCAGATTATGAGACGATGGAAACGGAAATTCACCTTGTGGTCGCAGCACTCTACAGGATGACCGAAGAGAAGGCCGTACAGTCAGATCGTGATGTCTGTGTTTTCGGACAGCAACAGTATCATACAACAGATTAATTATAAATATAATCGATAATAACAGTGTCATACTACAGATACTTTCAACAAAAGTTACGGTACAGTATCAAAGAAATAAAACGTAGTTTGCTGTTAAAGATTATGCAGCTTCTAGCTAACAATGCACCTGCACAGAGAGCTAAACAAACAATCACTTCTCTGCGCAAATATGGCTATAAAACGTTGCCTCATTCCTCGTATTCTCCTGATCTGCTACCTTCAGACTTTTTGTTTCAAAATATGAAAACATTTATGGGAAAGAGATTTCTTCGAAAACGAGGAGTCATTACAGCTATGAAGAGCTGGCTTATTCCAAATCTGCTCACTTCTTATTTATTATTGTGAAATTATTGTGAATTATTGTGAAAAATGCAACGGATGTAGGTGATGGACAGGAAATGACTGGAAGAATTGGAGGAGGAAATATCACTAGCATATGCGCGTCACGTTCAGAATAAGAACTTTTTAACTTCCTCTCCTAATTTATTATTGAGTGATCATTTACGAAAGCTGTGATTGAAATATTGAAGTCAGTACATCCTGTTGATCAAAATATTGCGATCTATGACAGGATAAGCAAAAGATATAATTTTATCCCGATATAAATAATCACTTTGTGTTCCCACTTATAACTTTTGAAAAATTTATGTTTTTATGAAAATTTATACTGTTATATGGCTATTAAAGAAAACTTCGAATCGCATTACATAATTCTCTCTCATAATAAATTGAATCCTGTTAATTCTTTATTATTTTTTAATTATCTATATCTAAATATTGTAAATTTTTATAAAGTTATTTAATAGTTTATTTACCTCCGTGTCCACTTATACAGGCAACACAAATCCAAGCAGTTCCAATTGTCCATGCATAAGGCGAGAGCAATCTATGGAAAACAATTATATTTTCATTTGGAAATGCTTCTTTTCGGCAATGATGTAAACCAAATAGTACAATTCCCATTAATATAGCGGACGCTATCCAGAAGATTATTACCATATACTAGAAAAATTTAATACAGAAATATTGAATGGCTTTATATTAAAACATATCTGTTCAATAAATAAAAATTTGTGCTAAATTAATGATAAATAAGAAATGATTTTACTTTTCCATCTTTTAATGATTAATATATAAAATGCAATAATTAATATATGTAATTTATGTAATTCTTTTATTTATATGTTTGTGTGTGCATGTAAACACTTGATCAAATCTTTGTTTCTAATAAAAGTAGTGTTGAGATTTGCTGTTCCATTTCTGACAAATCTTGGATATTAAAAAGATACTGACTGTGAAAATGAAATAAAATTTGACGAAATTGTAAAATATACATAATTTAATTCGGGTTCAATTTTTGGTCTCATACCTTCAGTTATTCAGGATGGTCTTTGTAGGATCCATTCAATCCCATCCTTCAATTTTCCAGCTGCCCATAACAGAATGTTGCGATATAAACGCGGTCTCCACCAAACATATAATATCCAAACTGCGATATGGTGACTTAATTGTAATTATAAATATATTTGTTCGACTAATAGCCACGCTGGAACCATGCTGTGCTTCCACCGTGAAAGTTTCAAAATAAAATTCTCTGTCTTACATCTCCAGTGTGTTCGAGAGGAGTGAAGACCGTCACGTTTATCCGCATTTTCCACCTGAATACTGTACCCATCAGAAATTTGGTCGGCCGGTGAAACGGTGGAAATTCTTCGCACTTATTAATAATCGGGTGGAAAGCAGCATTATACCATATAGGAAATGTAAATAAGTAAATAAACATCTAATCTAAATAAACAAAAGAAACATATAACTATTACATATAAAATATTACTAAATATTCCAAAATTTAGAATGCTATTTTGGAAAAAATAGCATTCTAAATTTAAATGCAAAAAATTTTATTTATTTTTCTTTCAATTTAAAATTATTCTTTTCCTTGCCATAATGACTAGTAAGGAAATTATCAAATGATCATTCATCGAAACAAGATGAGATTTTTTAAATAACGGATACAATCTGACAAACTGTCTAACAGGGGTTCTTTTGTATTGAGGCAAAAAGTAAGTACCGTTAATTGTTCTAATAGCATTTGCAATATAAATTTGAAGAATCTATTTCGGATTAAAAATTGACCTTAAATGCAAAGGATTAGGGGTTTCAATCATATATCAATAGCACATTCTTATGGAATATCATTTGCACTAGGAGTGTTATATGACTGCATGATAAAACATTTGATATCCACTTTTGGGAGATCCCGGTTCAATTTTGGATAATTTTTCAGGACTGAACCGTTCGGGATAGGTTCAGGAGCCTCCTTTCTTTAAACATACGATTGACCCCATCATATAACATGGCTACCATACTACAAGGTGAGAGAGTGGCCGCTGACAAAAATATTCCCTTGTGAGAATGGAAGATAGAAAAGTTTACTAACCTAACTAGATTATCAATTATAAAACGGAAATTTAATTGAAATAACTTGAAATTTGATAGGTTCACTCGAATCTGAAACTTCATCATCCATATTGTCAAACTTAATACAGCTTGGATGGAATTCAAAGTTTCCGTTTTTCTTAGGCCATTTAAATTTATTGAAAATTATTAAATTATAAAATAAAGAAATAAATAACGGAATTTAATTATTACATAAATTTTTATAATGTTTAATAAAAAGCAAAGATATCAGAAACAAAATTTATAGGTGAGTTTTGTGTTACCAAACATAAAAAGCTGGAGAAGACAAGAACTTTTGTGTATGTGTTTTTATCGTCCGTGATTTTTAGCCAATATAGATTCTAATAATTAATGTAAATTGATAGGCGTATAAAATTTTATTTGAGAGGAAGCTTTAATGTTAATACTTAAAAAAGTCTTACTTTTCCAAAATTCGGCTTTTTTTTCTTTAGAGTTGATGCAATTATTAAGCCAAAGCAGTAAGAACTAAGATGAGTGCAATACGGTTTTATGTAAACATACGAAAAAAATGTTGTATACCTCCTAAAATAAAAAATATATATTTATTTTATAAAAAATCTAAGAATAGTATAAATGTAGGAATATTATAAATACCAAAAAATATAAATTATATGAAAACATATAATATATCTGAAGAAATGTTTTACTAATCTTTATATTCGATAAAATTAAATATCATATCTAATATAAAATAATTCCAGAAAGAACTTTATTTAGTATTAACCAAGATGCCCGACTGGGCCTTATGCATCTGAATTTTTTTTTTGATAAAAATTTCAGATACATAATACCTCTATGTGATAATAATTATGATGTCGGATATCGTGGCTAGTACAAAATCTATTTTAAATTAATTTAATGTATACATTTTATGGATGATAAATTGATAATGAACCATGCAAAAGTATTATTTTACTATATATAACGTTATAGCATTTGGAATGCACTGGCATTTTTTGTCCAATTTTAGTATTGATTTAACCAGCATATTAGGCAATATAACATTATTATCATCAAATTATTATTATGATCAAATCGCGATGTTAATTGTAGGATTATATTGATTTCACACAACAATGATATTTTGTGAAGCATTTTATCAATCAGCCTGAATTCGAATATAACTACGGAAAATTTAAAGCCGATGTAACCCGCAGGTACACGAAAAGAATCTATGCGAAATTCAGTCCCGAAGAATCAAACGGTGCAGGAGCCTATGTAGAATAGCCTACTTAATTTTATATATAAAGATTGACAACAGTTAGCAATGAATGTTAAACAGTAGGGAAAGTGGATAAAGTTATAACATAGATATAGTTGTAACAGAGCAATTATCTTTTTTAAAAGACCGCGTAGAACTTCGAGACACTGTTACCAAAATAGTAATCACACATCAGCAAGATACTAATGGCATAGGTAGTGTCTCCGCCGAAATAGGAAGAAAAAATATCATTTTCAGGTAAGTTAGTAATTTTTTCTTTTTGCAATTAAAACTTTATAGATCTCAAAGTATTATCGACATCCTGCTCATACATAGTGAATAGAAAGCAAGTATCCTGTAGTTACATTTACTATGAACGTTTCTTAGTTTGAATGAATACTTGTTGCACAGCAGGCGAGAAACTAAAAATAACAGTAGTGGGTATAATTGCAACTGGATCAATTATAATTATATAATTGTAACATCAGATGGAGATGATTGCATATGCCTCGTGAGTTGTGACACCTAGAGCAACAACAAACCTACGAAAAAGTGGGTGAGTGCCAAGAATGCAGGCAGTGAGCACATATCGCCTATGTCGCGAGACCTGTGGATGCTACATTTATTTGCCAGAACTGCGAGAGCGAGATAAGTGAAAGTCAAACTAGGACTACATTATTGATAAGCTTTAATCCAAACCACTGAATCCTTAATATCTGTGTTTTTGTTTTGTCGTTAATGTTTCCTTTGCAATTTTTTTAATGAAAATCTTTGTGAGAGACCACTTTTTTTGAGCCTTCTATCTTTGTATAGGTTTGTTACACCTTTCCCTAATTGATGTTACAACTGTTCCCGTGCATGGGTAGGTTGAAACAATCAGCAAGTTTTAGTTTTTGCTTTGTAGCTCATAAACTGCTATACGTGAAAGGGTGATTCTGTGCCTCTATGCAACTGAAGAGTGGGCCTAATAAACAATAATATTTTTGCTTTATATATAATCACCGAGAAGGAACAGGGTAAAAAATTATAAAAATGTTACAACTATACCCACCTTTCCCTACAGATAAGGTATCTCGTAATCCTAAATTGCTAACTCTCATCGCCATCTATTGTTAATAATATAAAATAAAGTTATGATAAGAATCAAATCTTATCATGTAGGATTAAGCAATCCGGTAGGATTAATAATGCAGTTTCAATACGAATTTTAATGACAGAACGTCACTATGGAATTTCGTAAAAATTTCCTAATTGATTCAAAAGTTATTGCTGTTGAAATAGATAGATACAAACACATGTGATTATATTTTATAAGTAGAGCCCGAATTTCTATGCACTAAAAAAGCATAAAATATGCATGCATATATGCACTGTAAACCTTAAAAATATGCACTAAAATATGTACGAACATATGAACTTAATATTTCTCTTAATTTAGCTTACAACATGATCTAAGAAGCAGTTAACCAGAATTTATATTTTATTTCTCTATACTGGTAATTTGGACATATATTTGTTACAAATTAACATTTTTCTTGTATTCTGAACTATAATAACATATCATTAGTTTTTCAATGTTTTCTTCAGACAAGCTTCTGCGGCGATCTGTCATAATTGTTTTGTAAGTGGAAAATGAACGTTCTATGTCAACAGTGGTAACAGGACAGAATTTAAAAACATGAACGAAATTTGGTTTTACTGCAGACGGTAGATGGAGTGAAGTACCTTCAAGATAAGCTGCTACAGATAACAGAGTATCATATGTTTACTTCAAAATTTAATATTCACGGATTATATTTAATTATTATAAAAATTTAAAAAACATGCGAAGTATGTAAATAAGAAGAAAATATGCAGTAACAGGACAAAATATGCAAATGCTTATGAACTTATGCAATTATGCAAACTCCGGGCTCTTCCTATAAGCAACCTGTTTGCTTCGAATATTATGTCAAAAATTGTAAAGACTGCTTTTTATATTTAGAAAATTTATTTTTTAAGTAATCCTCGATTTACAAAGCCTCATATTAGCTAGTCTAAAAATTACGAAATTTGTGTCTTTATAGATTTTGTCACTGTTTCATATGGGTTACATGAATTTCTAAGCATTTCTAGAAGTTCCTCTAAATAAAACAAAAAGGACCACATGAGTGCGTTTCACTTTTATTCAAGGAGAAGTGGTTGGGAAAAAAATCGACCCTGTAATTTAATCTCAAATTACGAAGTTTTCAATTTCCAACCAATATGGCAGAACCTATCCGCGGCGTAAATCGAGGGTTACCCGCTTAACTATTATCAGTGAAATATTTGTTGAAACGATAACACTTACACTATATTGAAAGAATATCCAAATATTGTGTAGTATTTGTAAATAAACAGGTATGCTGCGTAAGAAATGAATCCTGAGAAGCATAAGATCATCAAAGAAACATTACCTAATTTAGGCCATCTGAAAAATTATATATATATATATTTATTTATTTACATATATTCAATCATTAGATATTATAATAAATTAAAAACTAAACAAATTGACTTTTACTAGTTTAGGATTTATTATTATTATTAATATAGTCCATAATATAATAAAATATCACTGGTATATAAGTTATAAACAAATAAACTACCATCTAGTATTTTATTTTCTGTATCTAACTATTGGTTCCCAATATTTTACGATGTCAGCATCCCCAAGCAATCTTTCTAGATTGCTTGGGAATGCTGACATCGTAACCTTATCCTCCCATAAAAAGCAAAATCCAGCATCGAGGGGAAATAAGGTTACGATGTCAGCATTCCCAAGCAATCTAGAAAGATTGCTTGGGGATGCTGACATCGTAACCTTATCCTCCCATTCTGAAAATTGCGGATTTTTCAGCATGCATTTAAAATTACTTGTTTCTAAACCTTCAAAATTCTAAGGCCGTTTTAATGATATTGAAATAGATAAACACAATAATCAGCAAATAGCGCTTTTTTTTACTGTATGGAAATGTTTTGTATATTTTTTGATCTTCATTTTACTTTTACAGGGACTGTCAATATTCTTTATTATGTACGCTGATCTACAAAATTAATATTTGAGATAATAAAGGATAAAAAGACCTAATCATAAATAACAAAACAAATCTTGATCACAAATAAATAATAGGCTAAATAAAATGCCTCCTTCATAATTTTTTAAAATATCTGTAATTTTGCTGTTATAAGAGTTTCTTGAACGAAACATTAATGGTTATACATAAAATTTTTCATTGATTTATGATAATAAATCAAACTACAGTCTACTATTCAGTTGGATATTTATTTCTTATTCGGTAATAATTGTTATTTAAGAAGATTTTTTGACATCCTCAGCTGCTGGGAATGAAAATGTCCGTCTTAATATAAGCATCAAAGTATCTAATTTAAACTATCTATATTTTAACGAATAACTTGTTAGCTAATATGTTTATTGTTCTGATATTCATTTCGAGTTGACAACAAATTTGATACTTTAATCATTTCAAAATAATGAACATTCAATCTTCTGAGATTTTCTTGTAGCAACTATGGAACCAGTTAATAAAACTTTTTAAGATATTTAATATATTATATAATAATATCAAAATTTGTATTTAATGACATTTTTTTATTCATTAAAGTGAAGGAATTAAATTCAGTTTAAGTTCGTAAGTAGATGCCTGTAGCTCTTTTACACCGTGTAATTAATTATTAGCAGTTAGAAACAAAATTATTTAAAGAAAGTAAACAACAAATATCTAATGATCTCCCCAACCAACGGCATGGACTTTAATCACAGCAATAAACAGGGAAGGAGGTTTCTGAAAATATCACACGCTTAAACGCCGGTTCACACTGTAGCCAGTGCGCGAGAGACGCGCGTCTACGATGTCCCGCGAAACTCGCACACACGCGCGAGTGATCGCGTTCGAACTGTTCACATATCGGCGTGCGTATTTGGAGGAAGCCAATCATGGACGGCCATGCATATGCACAGATTAACTAATAACAGCGGTCGACTTATCTTGTTCATTTTTAGGAAAAGTTTTGTAAGTCTTACTTGTAAGACTTACAAAATTTTTCCTATACACAAGTTGTCAAAATGGAGAACGTATTCACTATAGTAAAAATGAACAAGATAAGTCGACCGCTGTTATTGGTTAATCTGTTCATATGCATGGCCGTCCATGATTGGCTTCCTCCAAATACGCACGGCGATATGTGAACAGTTCGAACGCGATCACTCACTCGTGTGTGCGTGTTTCGCGGGACATCGTAGACGCGCGTCTCTCACGCACTCGCTGTAGTGTGAACCGACCTTTAATATGTCGAGACCTGAAGTGTATGCGCCATGAGACGTCAACTATATTTAACGTGTTTGTCCAAAGCCAGCGTCATCAGTTCTCAATTTAGGCCGGATTCACACTGGCCAGCCATCGCGACCGCGACTAGCCAGCGACCGTTGCTATGGAAACAATCCTATCAGGTCTCGTTTCACTACTCGTCGCTGAGAGCAACGACAGTATTCAACCTGCTGAATATTGTCGCGGTCGCGAGGGATACGTCATTGCGATAGCCGATAGAAAGGAGACATTTGGCCATCTTTTACGAGCTGTATACTACATCACCTTTTATTAGCTGTTGTTTACGCAATTACTATTGGTCGATTCGAAAAATCATGAAGCCGGTCGTTTTCAGTGTTCATGCTCTGTCGCAAGCCATCAGTCGTGATCGCAATCGCTGGCCAGTATGAATCCGGCCTTTCGGTTACAAATGGCGGAGAGTATTTTCGACCAAGTGTAGACTACCGTATTAAAAAATGCGTTCTTTTATAAATGATAAAGATTAAAATTCCTTTTTTATGAAATTTCCAAATATAATTCTTAAATATTTAAATTAATAATTTTTGTTTGTTCAATTAATTTCTATTATAGTTATTTACTGTAATTCAAAATAGAAAAATCTTCGAAATCGTTCTTATTAATGTTTTTAAAAACTCAATATTAGAAGATGAATTAATAATCAAAATAAATACAGTGCTAGAAATCGAAACAAGATAATATGCTCATAGAAACCCTTTTGGTGCGCTGTAGTAGCGGCGCTCTAGTATCAGTTTTTAGAATTAACGTCAGGTAAACACTTATTTTAAGCATACAGATATAATATATAACTACAGTACAACTCCAATTATCCGAACTCCAACTATCCGAATCGCTGATTATCCGAATCACTTTCAGAATTTAAGAAAAAAAAATTAAGACGGAAACATACTGCGATTCGCAAAATAATGATTGTGTCTACGTTCGCTATTGTCCCCTCCGCG
>WUQG02039095.1:0-10727 GCA_011317285.2 Androctonus mauritanicus | reverse complement strand
CTGTGTTCTATTCATATATTCTATTTATATTCTGTAAGCTGATGATGGTAGGAGTACCGAAAGCGCTCCTGAGTTTATTAAATAAAAGTTTTTGTATATATTCTTTATGGTCTGCTCTTTAGTGCTAGATTTGAAGATTTATGTATTAATTACTTTACTTAACTATAAATTTATAAGCCTAGATGTTGAAATGTAAAACTGATTTGCTATACATAACTTATTCAGAAATCTAAAATATCAAATCCACTCAAAACAAGGATTATTATATTAAATATATCCACTATATTTGTATAATGTTTCTTATATGCTCTTTTAGCCATCTTAAAACAACAAAACCCTTAATAATAAATTATAAAATATTTAATTATACAATTTAAAATATAAAACACAAATGTGATCTACATCAGATACTTAAGAAAATTATATTTAGTGATTAAGAATTCAGCCTATCCAAATTTCTAACAGAATACAGTAATAAGATGTATAAATAAGCTAATCAATTTAACAAATAGGCAGAGTTCATACAAGTTACTGTTTGAATTTGTCTTTTTTGAAATGTGTTTTAAAACTGTATGCTAAAGTTTATATTTTGCTGAAGAGAATACGGAGGCTGAAAAGGCTTTGATAAAATTATTTTAAGTTGAAAGAAAAATTTGAAGTTTTTATTTCTGTATTTTCCTACTCTTTGTGCTAATTTTTGATGTTTTTTTTAAAAATGAAGCAGTATAATTCAATTGAGAATAATACATTTTCAATATTTTAATAATTTTCTAAAATACTTAAAACTGATGATTTATTTTTAATGATTTGATGATTTATTAAATTACTTATTCTGGAATTGTTTTTATATTGTATCTTTTACTGTAATTACCTTACAGTAAAAGATCTTTAATCATAAAGTACAGATAGTCCTCAACTTAAAACCATTCTAACTTATGATGGTGGGGGTTCAAAATCAAAACACTGTCATTAGAATTTAGAACAGTCAGAAGTTGAAAATTACCAAAATTTATGGATTTTTCACTTCTTATGTAGTAGGATACTATATATTATCTTAATAAACACAAAACTACAAGAATCAGACACAAAAAAAAAGGATGCTTTCTGTATTTTCTATCGTTGGATCAGGGACTCAAACCCATTGAATTACATTGATCAGTCATAGAATTAATGGATTTCAACACTATTGTCTATACGAGTGGTCATAAGTCAAAATGATTTGTAAATTGAGAACTACTCAACTTACAAATCATAGTTTAATTTTATATGTTGTAATCCATAGTAGAGATAGATAAATTTTATTCAATTTAAAAATTAATACATGTATTCTAATTATAAAGTTTTATACTTATAGACTTTTATTTTATTTTCAAATTTTATAAAAATTTAAAATATTATTTCAGGGAAATGGTCTTAACAGCAAATTTTATGTATATTTTCAATTGTTGGTTTTTTGTTAGAAGCTACAATCACCAAGATTGGCAGGATTCTCTGCAATTGTCCAACTTAGATAACTTATTCAGTTATTTTTTATAACAATCATTATTAAATAATTATAAGCAATCCAAAAATTCCATAGAATTTAACAATATAGTCATAGATGACATTATCTGTAGTCTATGTTTTTGACTAAATTTAATTGAATGAGATCACCAGTGACATCATCATCACAATGAGACATCAGCACAATGTAACAGTGGATGTAACAGTGGATGACATCACAAAATCATTATTATTCATGACAGTAGAATGATATAACATGGCATGATGTCACAATGATGTCATATCACTATGATAATGACATCATCATGATCTAATACTCTAGTGAAATCTACATTAAAATTGGATACAAAAAGCTAATGGATTCAAATGCTTGTAATGCAACAAAAGAGTGTGACCGTCACCCTGACGGGGGGGAGGTGTGGGAGGTCAGAGGGAGAGGAGAAGTCGTCGTTGTTGGAGAGTCGGCGTTGGCCAGAGCAGTTGTGTGGAACCTAATGGAAATTAGAACTTTGCTGATTCTAGTGTAACATGCTTTAATTAATAAATTGTATGAAAAATGATATTATTCATATAAATTTAGGATGTCATCATAAAATCCTATGACAACATCATGGCATAACAAATAAATAACATCAGATCACTATGATGTCACATAAACACACTGATGACATCATTGTGACATAATATTGATAGATGATCTCACAATTTTATATTTTTAATAAATTCAGAAAGGACAAATAATTTCTATCATTTGTAATTCAGTCAGTCTGACGATAATATAACATTTCAATAAACATGAGGTTTAAAATAATAAATAAAATCAATACATAAAATAATTTTCCAATTAAAAAAATTATTTCTGGGAACAATATCATGAAGTTTGATAAATGATCAATTTTCAGTGGGTATAATACACAATATTATAGCATTATAAATTTCAATGTTACTCTAAGTAAATCTTTTTTAATTTGGAGGGTGGAAAGATATGTGCACTGATAAATTGATAAATCTGGAAATTATGAAAATTGTATAAAGGAATAATTTAAAAACTGAAAATGTAGAAGAAATCAACATGTAAATAGTCAAAAACCATGTTTTTCTAATATATTTGTTTCAAACTATGCATGGATAGCACTGGACACACTTTGCTAATATATTATAAAACTACTATGTACAGGATAGTGCAAAAGTTTGGACCTGTGATATCTTGATGTTGCTATCATAGAAGAATTATATCTATTGTAATGTCTATCCTTTTTCCTGCCAAGGAACATCAGTCAGTCATTTAATCTGACTGAATTTTATACCCAAAATTAGTTATAAAATAATAATCATGTATTTTCTAAATGAACTATCAGAAAAATGTGTAAATTATCAATCAGAAATATCAGTAAATAGATTGCTACATTACCACTTAATATTAATTGATATATACAATAATAGCCATCTGTTTATTCACTAAAAAAGATCAATCTACACATTTCCAATCTTTATTTATGAAGCATCCAATAAATTAAAATTTTTGAATGTATTTAGATATGAACATTCACCCACACCTGTGTTTTTAGTAATGGAATCAAAAATAAATAGGTGTTTTTAGAAATTAATATGGCAGATCCTGTTGCTATCATAAGATATGCTAATAATGAAAAGAGGACACAACATGACTGCTTTATTCATTTTCTAGGGATGTGGGAACAGTTCAAAACTCAAATCAAGTTTTGAACAGTTCATATATTTTTAGAAACATCATTGAAAGATCAACTGATCATTTAGAAAATACACCATGAACTATTAAAACTTGAATTGAGTTTCAAACAGTTTGTGGTGAGTCAAGTTTCAAAATAAAACTCTATTTTGCACCAAAAATTTTGAATTGTAATATAACCTAAGTAATCTGACACTTTTTTAAATTTGGTACTTTTTTATGATCCAATATTTTTCTAATCTTGTGCTTTATAATATGACCAGTTAAAATTACTGTTGCTAAAAAATATCATTTCTTTCTGTTGTTAGAATATTTCACCAGTTGCACTTATATAAGAGTTTGGTGTTATGGAAATATATATTATTTTGTTATTGCTTTGTTATATTTATTAAAAATTAAGAATATCTGAATGAAAAAAATTTTTCAAATTATTTTATTCTAATCTGGGTTACAGTCCTGGTGAAACTTTTATTTTATTCTACAGTATTTATCAAAATCATAAATGTTAAATTTACCTATTCAATATTTACTATTAAAATGCTGAATTCAAAATCATGTAAAAGTATGAATTTATTAATAAATTAAGTTTATAAAATTTTATATAAAAATATAGAAACAGATTCAAATACTAGTGACTTTTTCTTGTATTGTGATTAAGCTATTTGGATAAATTTAATTTTTATCATCATTAAAGATAAAACTCAAATAATATTCTTTGGAATATATTCTATAAGAAATTCATGAGGAGCTAACTAATAAATTCATAGAAAAATTTGTTAATCCAAAAAATATCAAATTTTCTATTTTGAATCAACTGGTTTTTAACACCAACATAAATAATGATCTAATTCTTGAAACATCAAAATCGTTAAAAAATCATACCCAAATACATTTCTGGAATGCCAATGATTTTTTTATAAAATTATATTACCATATTTCATTGACCATATAACCTTTTTGTTCAACTTACTATAAATAAAAAGTTAACATGTTAAAAATGAACAGAATATAAAATAATCCCAGTACTTAAGAAAAATATAGATAAATTTAATGCTGAATCTCATTGTTTCCTTACCATATTAACAGTTTTGGAAAAATATTTGAAAAAATTCTGCTTAAGATTATTAATCTTAATTCATCCATACTTAGGGGATTCACTAGGAGAGTTTGTGCTGGTTTAGGCTTATTTGGCTAAAGGTTATTTATTTTGCTAGCATAAATGCCATTGGCATTTACCAACATTACTAATTGAAAAAGAGATCAATTAGTACCAACTTATTATAATTTATTGAATATATTTATAATAATTTTGAATCACACTTAAGGAAATATTCATCGTATTTCTAGATTTAACATCCACTTTTGATACCATAAATATAGGATTATTATACAAAAGATTATTAGAAGAATTTCATATTGGTTTAAGTATTATTAACTTGTTAAATTCCTTTATAACAGATTATATATAATGAATTAGTGAATAAACCCAATAAAATCATAAACCCAAACAGTAGAATAGCTCAGGTTTCCACTCAATGTCTTTTTTTTGCTATATTTATAAAATCAATATTCTCCATTTTTGAATCTCTAATATTTAGTTTTGCTGATGATATCAAAATCTATAACACATCATTTAATAATCTAATGGACAATATTGAGATCATTAAACTTGGCTGAATAAAAACAATATTATAATAAATTTAGACAAAACAAAAATTTCACAACAAGATTTAACAAAAAATTAAAAAAATTAAAATACTTAAAAATTTTGTTAAATTCAACAAAATTTATTTTTTCAACACAATTCTTTCTGTAAAACCAAAACAGAATTAACAGTTTTAAGAAAACACACTAAAATTTTGGAATTATTCTGGACATCACATTCATTTTCAACCATCACAGACATGATATTCAAAAAATTAACAGAGTGCATGGTTTCATCTGGACAAATTTGAAATTCACGAAAAACAAATCAACTTAATATATTCCTTAATTTTCTAAAAATAGAAAATTAAGGAATATATAATATAAATGTGAATAAATATATGCACAGAATTATTCCTAAATATGTTCATATTTTTTACATTTTTGGGTGTAATGAATAATATCAATAACCAGTAATTCTAGCCAGCCCAATGATGTTCATCATAATAGAATTTTAATGTGTTTGATTAAGTTTCTAGCTATTCATAATGCTTTAAAAACATGAAAATGTATATAATTAGTGAGTCAGAGATGTATTGATGAAATATTATTATATGACCTCTGCTGATCCAGCAAAATGGTTAATCCAGCAATATACTGAAAACAAGGATGCTAGAAAATCTGTGGTCAATCCATATATATATATTTTATTAAATATCATTGTAATTTTATGATTATTTTACATTTTTGTAAAGTTAAATTTTATTTTTAATTTTTTTCTTTTTCTTTTTAATTTTTAAAAGATGGTATAAAGAATTGTTTGCTTATTTCAAATGTTATTTTTCAATTAATTGGAAATTCATTTGAATTCTTTAGTAATGAAAGAGAACTGTATTAAGTTGAAAACTTTTTAGATAAAAATAAAAAAAATTTTCTTTGATCTGCTGAAAATATATTTTACAAGTTTAATATATCTTAAATATTTCATCAATTTATTTGTGAGCACAGAAATTCAGATTTAGTGAATGTTTTGCTGTCTAACTTGACAAATAATTTAGGTACAAAATTCTGCCTTAGAAAAGTTTATATTATATACATTTTTAGTTGTTGGGATAAAAATTGACGGAGCATATTACATTATAGATGCATTTTGAAAACCAACTTTTAACTATTATACAGGATGCCCACATTTTTATGGACCAGTCATTTTTCTCGAAAACTATCAGGTATACATAAAAACTGTAAAAGACATATCCTGTTACATTTTCCTTCCAAATTACAATCTGTCAGTAATATTTTTCTGAGCATCCTCTTGTGCAGCATATGCTTAAACTTTGTTTTCTCAAATGAAAGTGTATTATTTTTCTAATGGAATCTGATTCTGCCAAGTTTTTGTGGAATTTTCATAGTAAAATAATTTTTCTATGACTGATATTTTTAGAGATATTTAGGAATAAAGGAGCCATTCAGAAAGGCATAATTTGATTCCCACATTTCTATGGACCAGACATTTTTCTTGATTAATATCTACATATTTTTCCAATAATGTTGAAAACTTAATAAGGTTTATGATTATGATTCCTTACTTTCTAAAAAATGTTTCAAGTATAAGATTATTGAGAATTCATTTAAATTTTTTTTATATTATAATAATACTTTACATTGAATCAAGAATTGTCTATTTGCTTTCATGCTACTAGTCATCAAACTTAGGACTAAACAAATTATTTAGGATATGTGAAACCATATCATAGATTGTTTATATTCAAAATCTTAATGACAGATTGTAATTTGGAAGGAAAATGTAACAAGACATGTGCTTTACAGTTTTCATGTATACCCGATAGTTTTAGAGAAAAATGTCTGGTCTATAGAAACATGGGCATCCTGTATATAAATAGTGCTTCACATGATCATAATATAGACACATATACTAGCTATATTTTATGCTATATTTATTATATCTTTAAAAATTACAATTCTATCAGAACTGATGATAATGATATATTTAAGATAATTAAACAAAATATTGACTATAGAGACATATATAAAGGATTATTAACAGTTCTGATGAAGAAAGAAATTAAATTTACATCATTAATTCATTATTAAGTATTTAGTAGAGAATGAGAAGGCTTTGAAATTATTACATGTATTGTACTCTTTAAAAAAAATAAAAATAAGATTAATTAATGATTAATGAAAAATTATATATAGGAGATGTAGGATCATTTTCAATCCATTACAGATTAATCAATCTCTAATGAAAGAAAATCAACAAAGCAGGCCTATATAAAATTCCCATGAAGATACCCACACTAATGAGAAGCATATTTTATTTATATAGCCATTTTCTCAGTTATGTAATATGTGACTTATATAAATTTGATTTTACATAAAATATTTTCTGTGATTATCTTAATTTTTTCAGATATATATCATAAATATCTATTGTATTTCTAGATAATAAGTTTGAACAGGTTAGTTTACATTATTAAAACTTCATACTATTTGATTTGTGTTTTTGTATATTGTTTGTTCATAAATATCATATTACTAATATGATATTGTTTTGTGTGATGTTATCTCATTTTCAGTCTGAGATCAATATAGTATCATAACATTGTATAGGTATAATCATTGTAATCACCTAGCCCTGGGAGTTTTTAATCTAAAATTTTTGTTAAAAAATTAATTTTCTGATTACCTCAATTAATCTAGAATCTACTTATCTAGTTCTAAGATGTTTTATCCAATTGTTTGAAATTTATTTGGTAATTAAAGAATGCATGTAATAAAATAGCAATACCAATAAAGTAATTCATATTTTTTACTATTTTATGTACCGGTATTTTATTTTTTGATTTTTACATAAAATCAAAAACAAAATTTTAAGTAGGAGGAAAGAGTGTTCAAATTGTTACATCATTGTCAGTTTTGTAATGACAAATAATGGAAGGGAGGAAATCAGAAAGTATTCATAATGATGTGATGTAATTTATAAATGTTCCGTTAAGTTTTTTAATATTACAATAGAACATAAAAATAATGTTTCTGTTGAGTATATTATTATTTGTTTGATTATTTATTACAATGAGAAAATTAAAAATATAGAAATAAAAAATATCTTACAATAATCAAGTAAAAGAAAACAGTTCTGACATAACATCAGAATTTCAAATCATTTCATGAATATTAATGTCTTAATCATTGTAAATAAATTATTGATACACTAAACAATGATCATTTTCTAGTTTCTTCAGTTTTCTGACTTAGCTTAAGTCACAATTACTAACCTCACTAATTTCTATTGTAAAATTATTCCAATTTTTCAGATTTAATCTGTGACAGAAAATATTTAACTGTCAGATATTTTTGAAAACATCTGATCATCTGACTTTGCATCAGGGGATTTTTTATTTTGACTTTATTTTATTCCAATTAATTTATTCATCTGTTTAAGACAGATTGCAGATTTTCTGATATCTAGAGCTAGCTATGATTAATACTGTAATTGGTTCAACTGATAACACATTTCTTATATTGTCAATAATATTCTACATATAATGTCATACAGTAAGTAACATATTTTAATTTTCATATTTATGCTTTATATAATTTTTAATTCTTTTGTTGTTTTAAATCAATTAGAATGAAAATGACTGGGTTTGATAATGAAATTTTATCATGAAATACTATTAGTTATTTATTTAAATGACCATTATTTTTAGAAAAAAAGAGTTCTATCATTCATAAACAAATATCTGTCTTTTATATGTCTTCTAACTAATAAAAATATATAATTTAATAGACATTTAACTTCTTCAGCACTATGGCAGGAAAATTCCTGCCATAGTGCTGAAGAAGTTAAATGTTTACTCTACTGGCAGTGTACATATAGTTATGTAGCTGTGGATAATTTAATAGATTTAAATTAATATATTTTTATTAGTTAGAAGACTTTCTTAAAAGAATTCATTTCTTTGAGATAAAAAAAATACAAGTGATGATTTCATTGCTGTAGAATATATCTTGGTTTCTATTGTATTTAATAATACAAAAGCATGCTTTTAAAGAGAACTAAAGATATATTTATGTTGTTACAATGCTATTGAAACAAATATCCATCTTTGATAATATTCTATAAGATATCAATTCTTAAGGAATGTAATTGTCATCTTAACATCATAGTTATTATATTATATGACTTTTAAACATATTTTGACTCTTTTGAATTTATCTTTTCCATGTTATTGTTAGACGATTATGTTCTGCAGGATTGAAAAAGATTTAACAATGACACAAAGATTATGTGATTCAATTGCCCTTAGTTTTCTAGTTTTATTGTCAACTTAAGACAAAGAACAACAACAGTGACCCCTAGGGGTGTTTTTACACAAAGGTTAAAAGGTCATCACCCTCAAGCGGTGATTTTGACACGTTAAGACATTTCCCTACTAACACTTCCCCTTCTTAACATGTCAATTACATAATATTTTTGAGTTATCTTCTATTCCAAGAATTGCTTGATATTGTAAAATTTTCTTTCTTGATAATATCTTCATTAGCATGTCAGCAGGATTATCAGTAGTAGGAATATAATGGATCTGTAATTTTCTTCTTCAATTTTTTTCTTATAGAAAAAAATGTCTGAGCTCAATTTGTTTGTTTCTTTCAGATGTTACTTGGTATTTACTAATGCAATCACATCTTGGTTGTCTACTTGCATTAACTGAGGAATATTTATAAATTCCTCTGCTCCAATTTCAATCAAGAAATTCTGCAGTCATAAAACTTCTTTGACTGCATAGCAAAGCCAACTATTCTGCTTTGATGGTTGACAATTTAGGTAGTCCTCTGTTTCTTACTACTGCAAGATATGGCAGCATTGGCTAGAATTATGACATATCTGCTGGAATGATTTTCTATTGGTCTTATTGCTCCCCAATCTGCATCACAGTAAGCAGACACTCCTTGACCTGATATACTAAATGTCAATCCAAAGTTCTTTGTTCATTTTAGATACCATTTATATGTCTTACTCCTATCCAATGTTCTTCATTTGGTCGTTCATTGAATTGATTCATATAAGTCACTGCAAAAGTTTAAGTCAGGCCTCATACCACCAGCTAAATAAAATAAACCTCCGATAGCTTGTCTGTAATTTGGTTTGGTATTAATTTCTTGATTGTTTTTTGCTTTACTGAACTTCATTCCAAGATCAAGTGGTGTTGATGCTTCCCTTACATCATTCATTCCTTGGGCATCAAGAAATTCCTTAGCATAAGATGAGTGGTTCAAGGTCAATAAACCATTGTTGTGTTCTGTTTTCATTGATAAAATGTGACTTGCTTCACCTAAATCTCTAACATTGAACGCCTTTCCACTTTCTTGTTTGAAATCAACAATTTCTTTTTTTATTCTTGGCCAATATCAGGAGATTGTCTATGTATATGCAGATTATGAGCTTCTCATTTTTGCTAAAATAGATGCATGGGTCAGTTTTGAATTGAACTAGCCTCATTGATTTCAACAATTTGTCAAATACTGCATTCCATTCCTGTCCTGACTGTTGTAGATCATAAAGATCTTGTTCAATAACAATCATCTCTTTCTCCTCTTTCCAGAAAAGATGCATGTTGTTCCATATAAATGATCTCTTTCAGTATTCCATTTAGGTATGCAGCAGTGACAGTGGCGTAGCAAGCATAACTGGCGCCCGGGGCACGATACCTTTTTGGCGCCCCCCCAAAAGCATGCACTGTTAACAATTTCACTAATACACTGTTCACTGAGTACAGCTAGTTCTCGACTTACGACCTATGCGACTTACGACCATTCGATTTTACGACCACAATCGTAAAGTCGAATA
>WUQG02039084.1:0-10727 GCA_011317285.2 Androctonus mauritanicus | reverse complement strand
TCTAACATCGCTTCTCACAACGCGCGAGGCGTTGGCCCGCGTGGCGACATGGAGGACAGGTAATCTAAAATTCAGCCAAAAATATGATGATATGGATTCTGTAGTTTTTTAATATTTCTATAGTTTTTTCCAATAATTATAGCAATGAAAATGTTCATAATTTACATTATCTTTTAACTATGCATTATCAAATTATGACTTTATATGAATTAAATAATATAATTTTGAACATATAATTTGTTTTATATATATTAAAAAAATCAGCTTTTTAATATTTTCTTAACTAAACAAATAAAATTTTTTCTTCAAAGTTCTTGTATAAATTAATTTTCCTCGTTTTCATTTGTCTCTCATAGGCTCCAGAAAAACCAGCCATAAATAAGGAAAAAATAGGCCTATAATGTATATTAAAAATTAAATACATGCCAAAAACATTTTCACTCAAACTATTGGCACTCTTTATTTTGAGCATAAGAATAAAACATAGAATATTAAAAAAAAATAGGCATATTTTTGAATTTTCTTTATTGAAAAAACAGGAATATATATATTTTCATTTATATTTTGTGTGTTATGAAGAAATCATTTGTAAACCTAAAATGTCTCTATTTATCCATCATTTGATATGCATGTGATAAGAGATAACTGAAGGGTTTATTTTTTTTATTATGCCTATTTTTGAATTTAATACTTAAATTCAAAAATAAGCATGTGCATATTAAAATCTAACAAATAATATACATTAAATTTTGTTATAACAATTAAAATGAATGTTAATGTATAATTAAATATAATAATAATAATAAGTAAAGAAGAGACTACATCATTTTAAATACATAAATACACTAAGCACTAACAGGCAAAGATATTTTTGGTTGGTTCAAAATAATTAATAGCATTATTTGTTTTTTGTCTAATCATAAATTAATAAGTTTTGCTGCTTCTAGGAATAAAAGGAATCACAAATACTTCAAGCAGGAAAAATACGCTATTTTATTATTAGATATATAGTACATATATTAATAATAACCTCCAGTAACATTTTCGACCTTCTATGGCCCTCCTGAACCGGTTCTCTCAAATGAGTTTCTAATGTTCTACACTAGTATTTGATGCAGGCCGTCCCTGCTTGGATGTTTCACAAATAAACATCCAGCAAAGACTTCAGTATTGATATTTAAACGTTTACCAGGTGTAACATTACAGGAGGTTATTATTAATATATGTATTATATATCTAATAATTAAATAGTGTATGTTTTATCTATTGAAGTGCTTATGATTCCTTTTTTTTTTGCCTTTTACCAATTTTAAGTCTCAGCATAAAAATAAAGTTTTTCATGTTTGCTTAACAAATTTAATAATTCTTGCCTCTTTCCACAGAGCACTCTCATTATACAGGAAATCCCTGACTTATGTAAATCATATTTATGTAATTGTCAGTTTTAGTTAATGAGCCAGACCCAAATTTGGATCATCCAAGATGATTAATGATTGCTTTATTACACAACTTAAATGTTTATTTTCAGTATAATTGTTTTTAATGTTACATATTTTACATACTGGTACTATATAATGTGTGCTGCAACATATATCTGTTTTCACTTATTTACAGTTTCATAGTACAATCCAATTAATAAGTTAACTATGAACAAGGCAATATAGGCAAGACATTTGTATTACCTTGTTCATATAAATCAGGGCTTTATTAATCATTTTTGTTAGAATATTTTTTTTATATTTTGACATGTGCTATGAAGAAATCATTTGTAAACCCCAAAATTCTTCTATCTGCACCATCTGATATACATATGATAAAAGATGACTAAAAGGTTCATTTTTCCTGTAATCTCCTACCACGTTTCATTTTGGTAGAATCCTTTTAACTTTTCTTATATTCCTCTCTTGCTGCTACTTTATTCTTCTCATTCTATATTTTAAGAATATGGGATAGCAAAACAATTAAGAGAGTGCTCCCTCTTTTGGTGGCTAAACTTAAAAATAATAGCCCATTATCTCATTCATCTGTGTTTGTATACAAGCAAGATGTATAATTTTCCCATTGTCTGACTTACATGTTATAAGGAACAACTAAAGAATTTTTCTCTTTTTTTCCAGAAGCATCCTGTCAAACTTCTTCTAAACATAACATTTTTTATGTAAATTTTTGTTCTGATTTACAGATTTTAAATTTTAACAACTCTGAATGAAAAATTAATGATACAAATTCAAGAATTTATTATTTTAAACTCAAGCACAGTTCAACAGTAATTAAACATAATATTATTTATATAGTGAAGTGCTTTCAGTACAAAACCATCATCAACACTATAAACTATAAGATTGAACATATCTGGTCATTCATAGATACGTTTATACTGCTAGTGATTGTTTTGTATTGAAAGTGCTTCACTAAATAAATAAATAAATAATGATGTGTTTAATTACTGCTAAACTGTCAGTTTAAAATATTAAGTTATCATAAGCCTAAGCACACATAATTTTAAGAATCAAAAATTTATAACACATTATAAATTTAGAAAATATCTGATCACAGTTTTTCTATATTAAATATGTGTAATTTCATATAAGCATCATTAATACAGTAAATCCCTGACTTGCACTGTTTTGATATATAAGCAGTTTCAGAGATATTCAGATGTATAAAGCTTTTCAATTATTTTTAATAAAACACAAATGAGAAATTTGTTAAACAATTTATTTTTTTGTAAAAAAGTATCACTTATAGTTTTAAATTTTCTTTAATATACTTAAAATATGTTTATAAATTTCATTTTGCAGTTCCATTTATAATGTACCCATTCATGTATATTGAATTTAAGCATTATTGGACTTAAGTGATTTCAATTTACTATAAATTTTTTGGACAAATTAATTATGTAAGTTAGGGACCTATTATATTTGAAATAAATTATTCATTGGGATTATATTATAATTTCTTATAATTTTATAATAATACCTTCATAAACATCAATTTTTTTTATTAAACATCTAAACCTATTTTACAGAACACACAAAAAATGATTTCTTAAAATAAGATATAATTTGCTAAATTTATCACTTAAAAACTTAAATATTGAAATATGAATAATTTGACAAATTTAATTATCTATCAATTAAATAAATTATTATAAATATTACATTATAAAAAAGTAGTAATAGTAGTATAATTCTTAATGCAGTAGTGTTATAAAATTTTTCTGTTTATAAACACTTTATCTTATTAAAATAAAAGAAATTGATTACTTATAAGAAAAGCTTTTCTTCTAAAAGTATTAAAAAATGAAAACTTTTTATAAATAGAATAATTTTTTATAATTTAGAAATAATTAGAATAGTTTGAATTTATGTATTTCATTATTTTGATTGTTATATATTAAAACATTTTAATTTATAAAATTAATATATAGGTTTTATAAATAAAACAATTATTATCTGAATATAAAATAAATTGCAAAAATGTATAGATTATAACTGAGTTTAACTTTTTAATAAAAGTTATTGTTAAAGTCTGGTTTCATGATATTAAAAAGTTTCTAAAGTGAAATTGTTCAAAAAACTGTTTATAAGAATAAATAAAATCATAATAAATTTTTTAAAGTGATACAACCAAAATGCTTGCGATTATTAGTTTTGATAGAATGTGTAAGCGTAATGAAATTTTAATAGACACTGTTTTCATATTTCTAAACAGAGATGCTTGTATAAAGCACACAAAAATTATAATCTTAGATATATATTATGGATAGTTACTTATTGAAATTGTAATAGTAGGATAATTATATACTTGAGAAATTTTACTATATTAATATTTTAAATTATGTTTATATAGTTCATTTTATGAAATTAAAATAATTATTATTGCTATTTTAACAAATTCTAAATTGTTTGTTAAATTATTCAAGTGAATATAAATTAATAAAATTCAATATAAGCAAAAGTTTAAACATATTTTTTTCTTCTTTCAGGTTGTTTACATACATCATGAAATTCAAATTCAAGTTTCAATACCCCATAGAGATATTGAAAATATTTATTCTGGTGTCTTAACTATTAGGGAAGAAGTAAGTTTAGAATATAGAGTAGTTTTAATATAGAACAGTTGTGAATAATAATTCTAATTAAATATCTTAAATAAAATTTAATTAATTGATACTGATAAATTAATTGGTTATTTCTCATGGCTTATATATATATATATATATATATGTAATGAGAAATTAATAATGATAATAATAATATATATATTCATTAATTTTTTTGTTAAAAGTGCAATAAATGGAAAAATCAAATTTTGAGCAATATATATACATTTTATAAAACAATAATTAATTTATATTAAGTCATATATTTGAACAATAAATTCATTTTTTGGATAAACAAACATCAATAAAAATAATTATAATTTTATTGATCTAAATATGTAATATGCTTATCAATTTATTGCATAGAAGATTTTTTTCAAAGATTTTCTCAAGAAACATTTTTTTAAGAGGAAAATTGGCTTTTTAATACAAATTAATTTTAATATCTTATTAGAACCTTTAAATTAAATACTTTTTGAATTAAAATGATTTATTGGGTTCAGATCATCTATCCTTAAATTAATATTTCATTTCAAATAAAGATATACCCCATTTAACACATGCTCATTTAATGTATTTTTGTGATAATGTACAATCAGTTTTACTATCCATCCCTATTATAATGTACTGCTCCAAGTCTAACTTACTGGTGCAACATCTAAAATTTCCATCATTCTAATATTGACAATGTAATCCAATCTAAAATGGTAGATGCTATGCATTATAGTATATGCTGATTATAATTTTGTTTTTATATTTTATTATAATTAAAAATACTTTTTCTTTAATATATAAAACAATTTATAAGTTACTATATTCATAATCTCGTAATTAATATTTCATAATTTTTTTCACTGTTTATAACTACTATGAAATCTGAATGGGTTTATGATTGATGTCAAAATATTTTTTTCATTGTGTAATTTAAAAAAACAAATCATTACTATGTCAGATGCAAATAGCAATAATAGTCTTAATTTTTGCAATAACAATCATTATTCAGAGCCTACAAAATATTCAAAGGAGCTATAAAAAAGCCAAAATAAAATAAAACATTCATAAGAAATGTATCCATCATTCAACTATCATTAGAAGTGCAAATCTTATGAACCAGATGCATAATAATCATTGATTTATTTGCTAATTTTATTAGTTATTAAAAAATATTGATGATTATTATGCATTTATATTATTTATTGAAAATAACAGAAATCACCATGCCTATATTATACAGCAATTCCTGACAAAGCTCTCTGTCAATGTATTTTTATTTTTTTTAACAACAGACATACCTGTACAAAACACATTAAAAAATAATGATATTTCAAATTATATATCAAAAATAAGAAATAATATGTTATCTATACATTATTTTAACATTTAATAAATAATGAAAATTTTATACTGTTTGAATTTATGAATGAGAGTTTATCCTTGGGAAAAATTTGATCCCATTAATTTCTTTAAATAAAAAAAATTGTTTCTAATAAATATCAATCATAGTTTAAAATACCATTTTGTAATATATAAAAATTCAAATAGTACTACAAAAATAAAATTTCATTGTAATTCTATATGCTTAACATATTAGAATTATAAACAAGATTGACTTCAAATACTGAACATCACCTTTTATTTTAGGAGTTGAAATATGAAGCACTTTTTTGTGTTGTTAATAATTTAAATAAGCTTTGCCGCCCCTTTGTATTCATTCTGAATGGTAACAGGCTCACCTTCTCTTTGACTGTTTCTTATAATAAAAAAAAAAGCAAGCTTTGCCTTATAATTGAACTTTTATAATATTTTTATTCTAGATATACAATAAAATTAAAATAAGTTTCTGTGTCCCTAATTCCTTTGATAAAAAAAAATAGGAAATTAGTAAATTAATAGTTTATTAGATTCAAAGAAATAAAGCGAAAAAATGAAAGCATTTTAATTTGTATAGTGACAACATTGATTCAATGGAAATCTCATTAAGATGTTTAAAATTTTTTTTATGAATTTTCATGAAAATTATAAGAAATTGCAGAGAGGATGACATGAAATGTTAAGATAGTGAAAAATAAAAATTATTATAAGAATTATTATGTAAATGAGCTGACATATGTCTTATAAAAAGGTGCTATTTAAGTCATTGTATCCTTGGTATGCACTGATTCTATGAAGTGTAAAACTAAGATTTATAGAAATTTTTAACCTTTTGTCTATATGAACTTGATCAATTTGATTATATTTTATAATGGAAATGGAGGGATTAGATTAATTGTCTTTAAGTTTAATTATTATCTGGATTAATAAATTTATTGTTAATTTGATTAATTTGTAGATTAAAAAAATTTTTTTATTAACTTGTTTGGCTTTATTTTCTTGTTTGAAATAAAGAAATTTATTTAAATCAAATTGAGAATGTTGTTAGTTTGAATAAATTAACTTTATTATAAAATTTTATTTGTTTTTGATAATTTATTTCACTTTATTAGTTCTAAGTTCAGTAATGTAATCATTTATATCATTATTTAGTTCTAATGATTACATTTAATTTTTTAGTAATTGTGTTGTTGTTTTTAATTGGTTTTTAAATTATATGGTTATATGGTTTTTATTATGGTAATTATTTTGGTTTATTTCCAAATTTAGGACAATCTGACCTAACTAAACTTGAGTTATTGCAAAGCCATTACCATTACATAATTATTAGATTTTGGAAATAAACAACTTTGCAAAGTGATACTTAAAGTCTAAAGCAATGTTGGAAAATCATGGGAATAATTGACAGTTTTAATATGAGAATTAATTTAACATTCTTAAAAATATTTTTATATCTATAATATATTTATATAGAAATTGTATAGAATTAATGACAATATTGAATCAGTACTTTAACAAATTTTTTTTAATTCCTCATAAGCTAACAAAACATATAATCAGAATATCAAATTCTAATTTATTGAGGAGATTATATATATATATATATAGTTATATATAGTTTATATACATTAACAAAACTATCACATTTCATTTTCTTCTATACAGAGCATTCAATTTCACTAATTTTTACAATTTAATTATATATTGATTTATGTGGTTTTGTTTTATATTAATAAACATTTAAAAAGGAACCCAGGTGATTGTGACTCATTGAATCAAATAAAATTTTGTAAGATAGTAATGATTCTTTTATTGATTCATCCAACAGAACCTCATATGTAGACATTCAACCAATTTTTTAATAAATTATTTAACGATTATATTTTTTAATATTTCCTTTAATTAGTATAATTGCAAAAAATATTCTCTCTCTCTTTCTGTAGCACAGATGATTGTATTGTGAATACACAGATCTGAATCTTGATGTGTTTTCTAAGTTTTTACCTGCTTTCCAATCAGAGGTTATTAAGGACCATTCTAGATCCCACTATAGGCCAGTCATACTCATAGAGCTCTATGAATATGAGTGACCTATAGTGACTAAGTGAATGATGGGAATCAACTTATTAAGTCTAATTCTCTATGAAAAAATTTGGTGATAGAATTTATCATCAAAATTTTTTGCTAGAAAATGCTATGAGAAAAATATCTGGAAGAAAATCAGGTAGAGAGTAGGAATCTGAATTTGATTCCAAATCCTTCAGTGGAAATTCATCACATTTCTATGTAGCTAAGCTAGTAACTTTGAAATTTTTATTAACAAACTGCCATTTTAAATTGCATTATGATAATGTATTAATTATTGAAATAATTAAATAGTATATTAGCATATTTGAGTGTAAAATGAATTCTGTTTTTGTCTCAGGAATGTATTATAATTTTTTCATTTGAATTAAACTTTTGATAACTTTTCCCAAATTTATGAAAGTTCATTTTGTGTTGCTGGACATAAATTTAAAAATATTTTTCTTTTTTTTTTTAATTTATTATATGTAATACATTGGTTAATTTAAATTTTTTCAAGCCTCTAGGTCCAGTTATTGAATGGACACCAAAAGAAATTATTGAAAGTATTCAAAGACAGATGTCTAGTCCAGATAGTGAAACATTAGAATGGGAAGATATATCTTTTGGGACTTCAGTTAGTTATAAAATAAAGAATAATTCTTTTGGTAGGTAGTTTTATTAAAATTGTTATTATAAATGAACTTATATAAAGAAATAAAAATTTCATCTACTGAAATTTTATTAATTTTTATAGATTTTTGTAGATGGGGTGGGGCAGACACCCTTGTTTTGAAAAAGAAATTATACAATTATATTAAAATTTAATTATAAAAATTGTTAAAATTTATTTATAAAATAATTGATTAAAAGCTTAATTATTCCATCAGATGAGGAACTTCTTTTAATTCCTCATCAAGTATGGAAAACTTCCTTTTCACAAAGTGAAATAAAAACTGACTTCCTTGTGAGAGAAGTGGGGAGAGAGAGAAGACAGAAAGAAGTAGTAGTAAGTTTTTTCAGAGGTGAACAAAGAACATAAAATGTAAGCTTAATGACAAGAACACAACTTGTCCCATTGGGGGTAGCTGACGGAGACAATATCAATTGTCTGCTATTGTCATCGGCAGACAATCGATGATAATGGCAGACAACAGTGATGATCAATGAATGCAGAAGTGTATATGGACAAATTGTGTTTGCTTTGTGACTATTAAAAGATATAGAACATGTGGACAAATTAATGGATAATTTACTAAACTGAAAATGAATTTGTGATGACTGTCAGCAAAAGTCTCTCCTTCTCAGATGTGTGTGGAAGATCAAGGCAGAACTTACTTTCTCTCAAGGATTGTAACTTTAGTTATTAGCTTAATATATATCACTTACTATTGTTAACTGCTTTATGTTATATATTCTTTATATTAAATATGCTTATTTTTAATTATAATCAAGTAGTTGAGTCAATCTCTAAATCCTGGATTTCTGCATCATGAACCACAAGCCAACAAGAAATTCATATTATGGCTGTCTGACATGTCTCTATGTTTGGAATACACATTAAAAGCCTCTGGTGTCAGGCTGATATTGGAGTTGTTGGAATGAGAACAACTCTGCCTCCACGATTCTCACAATATATATATTACAATGTACAGTAAGATTCTGCTTAACACTGCTCCATTTAATGCTGTTTTGCTATAATGTGGTTTTTTCAAATTCTATATTTTTATTGATTCACTTTGATGCGTTTTTCAAAGTTTATATTCACATAAATCCAAAATCACACAAATTTGTTGTTTTGATACTTCTGTGCCATCTCACAGTGCATTTGATATCAGTGCAGTGCAATATATATGAAAGTCTGCTGCAGTCACAGTTCATATTTATGATCGGTCATCAACTTTTATTTTACAATAGTAAAAATAACAATTATCCCATTTTAGTTTTAACCAGAGTACTGCCACTTTGAATTATATTTCCTTGAAGTTAAAACATTTTCTTTTCATTGATATTTTTGTCAGAACAAGTTTAACTACTATTACAGAAATTATGGATCAGTTTATACAAAATGATCCAAATTTTAATAGAAGTTCAAAGGCAAGATGAAGTGTCATGAATGCAATGTCTTGCTATCAACAATTGCTTGCTGAATGAAAAAGGAAAAGGCAAATGATGTTGGATGACTTCTTAATGAAAACACAAGGTCTCAAAATGAGAGGAACTTTCCTTTTATCACAAACATAAAATACTAAAAAATGACAATGCATCACTCCTCAGCAGTAGTTATATGTCTTTTATTACTAATTATGAACATTTTCAGCCACGCTAACGGTCATCATCAGGTTTACAGATTCACATAACTGCTAATAGAACATAGAACAAAGAATACTTTTTAAATATCGAAAAATAACATTGCTATGGTAACATTAAACATCATGTAGTGCTCTATTGATTAGGAGATACATTGGCAAAGTACAATGCATTTATTAATAACGTAATACTAGACACTTTAGATAATAAATAATAATAATAAATAATTAAATGGTTAAATAAATAAATAAATAAAATAAAATAAATAAATAAAATTATACATAAAAATAAAATAATGCATATATACAACTAAGTGGTGGAATGTTAACAATTATATAAACCATTATATGAAAGCGCATTTAACTTCCAGTTCATAGGGCTTCTCCTTTTTTTAGGTGGGTTGACGTTTTGTGCAGCCACTTGAAGTCTCTTAACATGTACCAGCAGCTTGGCATACATGTTAAGAGACTTTAAGTGGCTGTGCAAAACGTCAACCCGCCTAAAAAAGGAGGAGCCCTATGAACTTGGAAGTTAAATGCGCTTTCATATAATGGTTTATATAATTGTTTGTTAACATTCCACCACTTAGTTGTATATATGCATTATTTTATTTTTATGTGTAGTTTTATTTATTTATTTAACCATTTAATTATTTATTATTATTATTTATTATCAAAATTGTCTAGTATTACATTATTAATAAGTGCATTGTACTTTGCCAATGTATATCCTAACCAATAGAGTGCTACATGATGTTTAATGTTACCATAGCAATGTTATTTTTCGATATTTAAAAAGTGTTCTTTGTTCTATGTTCTATTAGCAGTTATATGAATCTGTAAACCTGATGATGGTCACTGTGAATTCAATATCAGTT
>WUQG02039083.1:0-29700 GCA_011317285.2 Androctonus mauritanicus | reverse complement strand
TTAAAGGATGAGGATTCGACGGGCAGGGACTGGATCTCTTCTGAAAAACTGGAGATGTGGGACCCGGATAAACCACACCTTTACCACACGGATATCCGGCAGACATGAGAATGGAGTTCAACAAGCCGAGCTCGGATCTCTCATGAAAAAAGTCTGGAAGGATTCAGGAGTTAAACTTGAATCCTCCAGGGTGGAAACACAACACTTCCACTGCTGCCATCGGCCTGACTATCTCATTCAATTAAAAATAATCTCAATTATTCATAAAACGAATATACTGATTCATTAATTCATTAGCATTTTTATTGTCAGCTTATAGGAATTATTATAAAAATTTTTTCTTTGAAAATCGCGTCGAAAAGGCTTATGTATAAGATGTACTTTAGAGCATATTTATATTTAAATTTTCGAGATTTTAATGTTTTGAAGGATCCGCCATTTCTGACTCTGGTGTATGTGTTAGCGGTATGCAATACCGCTCATGTGCTTTCTACACATGAGCGGCATTCAGCTCGCTAGCTTCTTTTAGGTTAAATAAGATTAAGATAGATGAATCGAGTGAATTTGCAGCTTGATAACGAGTCAGCTTTTTTTCAATCTCTGATTGAATCCAGATTCGACATCTCAGAAAGTTTATATGTGGGATCCAACAGCCTGTCGATCTCCATCTTGCATACTTCGGCTAACTCATCTGCGAGTGTAGTCAGTTGTATCAAGTCTGAAACGGCCCTCCTAATCGTTTTAACGTCATTAATCAATCAATCAATGAGTGATTAATAACGTTAAAAAGATATATTATAATGTACCTGTTAACACATCACATAGCTTTTTAATTCTTACAAAGGGTAATTGAATAGCTTAGAGTAAAACCTCTTTAATGGGTAATTCCTAAATCCATCAGAGATTCAATATATGCGATGAATTAGAATCAAGTAGTGAAGCAAATATTAACAGGCCGAGTCTAAATCTTTCCTATAAAAATTTAGAGCTATGTGAAGAAGCTTATTATACATTGAAACATGCTTGAAAATCATCATATTATATAAAAACATATATAATAATAAACACGGTATATTAATTTTATACAGTGGCAGTTATATCAATATTAATAATAGTAACAAATTCAACAAATTTCTTCAAATATTATCATTTTTTAATTTTATTAAGTCTTTTTATTCTACTAAACTTTAATGATTTTTTTTTTTTTTTTTGCAAATAGATGAAATCACTTCCAATCTGGTGATCATTATGTAGCTAATACAAATCCAGCCAACAGTCTATGTGGAATGGCCAGCTGGATTTTAGAAGACGGAGATCGACGGATTTTCGAGTAAATTTTCCTAGAATAGGATACGGAATTGAATTCTTCTCCTGAATGGAAAGCCGAAATATTTCCATTCAGCCAGTCCGATTGACTCTTAATCTAGCAGTCAAAAAAATCACTTAAAAGCGTAATAGAATGCAACAATCAGCTTAATACTGATTCATGCACTGATATTATGTTTTTAAATAATATTACTTTTATTAAAGAGAAAAAATCAATTTTGAGGAAGTGAACATAATAATGTGAATGTCAGCTTGATGAGGAAATTGCTCATAATATCCTGGAAAAATAAAGATTATTTTTATGTATATATATCTTCTACATTTAAAAAATTAAGTAATTTCAAATGTGTCCAGCAATGTACACTTTGCTTGTGAAGGATATTTCAAACGTATAGCGAAAACTATAGCGAATAGACCTAATAATTTAAAAATAGTAATCTATAAAGTGTTTTATAGATATCTAATCTATTATATATATGCATAAGATATTTTTCACATTTTTATAAACACACATCATCTAGAAGCATTTCGAACACGACTGATATATACGACGATTTCTAAAATTAGGCTATTGTATAAATATTATGCTATCGTTTCAGTATTTTTATTTTATTGATATCTTGAGAGTATATGGATAAGAGTAAATAAGTTTGAAATAAATAGATTTAAGCATCTTATAACATTGCAAATAAAAGAACAAAAACAGAGAAAAATAAAAGTATAGCGAATAAACCTAATAATCTAAAAATAGTAATCTATAATTATCATCAAAGTGAATATAGTTACAAATATTCGTTAAAACATATTGCAATCACAATTGCAATATGTTTTAACGAATGAGAAGAAGAAAGTTTTTAGAAATTAGCTCTTTCTTCGATTTAATCATTTACTTAAATAAATGATTAAACCGAGGAACCTTGATATATTCTAACTAGAAATGAAGCTTTTTTCAAAAAAATAATATATGGTATCTTCTATTTAGTAGCACTAATATTTTATTATCCTGATATTATTATTATTATTTGTTATATTGATTTGTTATTTCATTTCAATTTTCCATTTCTTTTCAGTTCAGATATTTTACAAAAGAAAATTGAATTCTCTCATACTCTTTAGGAAAATTAAAATATTTAAAAATACAGGATATAATTAGAACGGAACTCCAAGACTTTATCTGTTTGATCAAAGGATAATCACTATCCTAATCTTATAACAAACTGAAAAACAAATTTGTTTTGAAAAAATTATAATATTGACCTTTCTTCCAATGTGTTCCTTCGTTATTTTATTAGATAATCAAGACAAATCAAATGGATGACTTATGCTTCTTTGTTGTTTTCAATTCTATTAATGTCTGCAATTGTTGTGCTGTTATTGAATATCAACACCGTCATCAAGTTTTTCTTAAAATTATCAAGATTAAGTGTCAGAACTGATGTATTTTTTCAAACATTGTTAACCTACCTATAAACTTAATCCCTTTCTAGAAATTAAAAAAAATTTTAATATTTATAACTAAATAAAAATCTCGTTTGAAAATTTTAAATTAATGAAATTTTTTATAAATAAAAAGAGAAATATAACTTCAATAATAGACTTTTATTTAAAATATATATATTTTAGTAAATATAGTACATAATTTTAGTAAAATATAGTTTAATACTGTATATACAAAATTATTTCTGAATACACTAATACTCTTTATATAAAAATATATAAATTTAACGAGATCATTTTTCATATGAAATTCTTTAGTTGAATTTTTAACCAGAATGATAAGAACAGAAAACTCTTGAACACTCTTTTTTTTCCATCCTAACATAAATCGAATCTAAAGTAAGAAGACAAATTTTACGACATTGCATTGGCAGTTCCCATAACAGAGGTAGTTCTATTACTAAAAATACCATTGGGATTGAAACAATTCTTTTTATTCAAATAAAAAAATAAAAGAAAAACACTATAAAAATCTGATACAGTTTTTATCTGTTTCTGGTTTACAAATAATCTCAAAGAATTAATGAGTTTCTTGGAAAAAAAACTCTTTGTTTTTGTGTTCGATAATTTTTTCCTTATATTGATTTAATCTTTCTGCGAGGAAAATCGAGTTTATTAAAAAAATATAATCTTTAAAGAAAACAATAGAATTCTGTATTTATTGAAAGTATTCCCCTAATAAAAATTGAATTTTAAGAATTCATTATAAATCTTATAACGAAGGATAGTTTATTTCAAAATGATAGAATTTTAATGAATTGGAAAGATTTAAAAATATCTTAAAAGCTCTCTGATCTATTATCATTCTAACTATCAATATAATAAATGTGTTGTATCCACCTGAAGGAATGTAAACCCAAATAATCGACCAACTGAGCGTGTAAGCGGATAAATTCTGTGTTGCTTATATTCTTATATATAAACTACTAAGGTATAACTGGTTTAGGACCATTATTCTGTTTATTAAGTTGGTGTATTGTATGTGAAGAATCCCAAATCCTATCTTGAATCCTGAAACTATATACTATAATGATATTGCTCGTCATTATCTTTGAAGAAAATAAGCTATAGAACAGAAGTAACGGTAGGGCTATAGTTCACAAAAGGCGGACTTTCCATACGATTTTTCAAGGAAGAAGAGTTTGAAAGCCATTATTATGGTGAAATGGTTCAACTATACTATGTTATTTACGCTTCTAAAAGACGTTTTTTATTTTTAAATTTTTGTATGAAAACTGATTCAAGAATTCTATTTTATGCATTTCTTTAATGAAATAAGACAAAATATACTACTACGAGTTAGCAGAATTATTTTCGTGGTTATTATTATATATGTAAAGTGAGCTTTTGTGATAATTCATAGTTATGAATCTTGTTTTCTTTATCCGATTCTAACTGATCACTATCTCTAACTGGTTTCAACTAAGAAATACGACATTAAAAATTAAAATAATAAGTTTTATTATTTTAAGGAGAATAAATTATCAAAAAATTTATTTTATTTATTTGTTCAAGATGGCCATTGGTCAAGATGGTGGCTTTACCATTTAAAAATTTAATAATTTTTTGCTAATATATATTTTTAAATTATTTTTGTTTCAAGTAATGAAAACTTGTTCCTGGAAATTTCTTATGGGAAAAGATACGATTGAGCAATGCATAAAAATCCTAGAATTTTATTTCCAAAATTAACGTTTCACTGTTCTAACGCAAAATTTGTAACTGTGAAGCGAAAAATGGTAGTCATTTACGAGATACTATTTTCCATATGCCTACGTAGTTAAAAATTTTCAATTTTCTGCACTTTATTATATAAAAAAATGAATTAAAATAATTGACAGAAAAGTTATTAAATTTTTAAATGCTAAAGTGATTTATGGGCCATTATGTACATTCCAATTTTCCATAAATTGAGCGGAAATTAACACAAAAGACAAAATAATAAAAGCAAAAAAGCCAATCAAAGAAATAACACTATACAAATTTATGGTTAATTTTGAGTTAATGATAATTAAAAATTTTCATAATTTAACTATTTTATTAACTAATTATAAGTTTAAAATATCTAAACATATATTTATTGCATTTACTGAAAGAAAGCATAATGATTATTATACTATGATTTATGCCATTTATCTATTAATTTTTATTAAATTTGTTCTGCTTGGAATTTTCTGCATTTAAATTAATTTATGTCATTTTAAAATTTTTAGGCAAAGGATGGATATATCTGTTGTTCTATCATTAAATCAGATAGCCTTTAGTAAATAAATGATTAAAAACTCTGATGAGATAAATTATTTAGCATCAAAGAAATATTGTTTGGAGGATGAACTTTAAAAATTAATCTTGGATTTTATTTGTTTTTCAACGAATGAGAAGAATCACTATAATTTTGAATCTGTCAATTGCTTGCAAATAAAGATATATATAAGAGAATTATTAACTAATACTGTAATATTGTAGTATATAAAAAAATTAGAGATATTTATTCAATAATACTTAATATGGAAAATTATAAAACGATACTTGATTTAACAAATCATAAAATGATTCTACTGTACCCACACAATCCTATCAATTATTTCGATTAAATTTTAACTTAAGAGTAGCATTAATTTGATTATGAAGTTCTAATGATTATGTGTACACCAGTGTTCTCTATTTCCTCAAAATTTATGCTATTGTCGGCAATGGTTTAAGCACCATTCAGAAACATTTGGCACGTAGTTCCCAATAGACTATATTTCATACCGACTGAATAGATGCTTGCGAAATTATGAGATATTTAGATGGCAGTCGTCAAAAATATTATTCTATCGAAATTGTCAGTATTACTGTATTTTGTAAATAACAATTATATGAATGGTTTATATAATTTTTAAGCATATTCTGTGCATAAGTTTTGTTTGAAGAATATATTTCAGTTTTATGAGTTATTTTTCTGAATTTTATAATTTTGTTCTCCATTCAATTTTGCAAGACAATATGATTTTTATTGATTACTAAAATTAAATACTTTACATTTAATTTTAGTTTCTGCAATTTTCAATCAGCATATTTTAATTTTTACTTTCGTTTGTGGATTTAACTAATAAATATAATTTAACTATCTTTGATTGTTTTTATCTGTTCAAGAAGTCAATTAATGCAATCAATGCCATGCAATTAAACTGACGAAGCACGAAAAATTTCGAAGGTTTTATTTCTTTGATTATTCTTAATTAGCGTATTCATATGACGAAAATAATAACAATTAGATTATTGTATATAAAATATGTGAATATATTGTACTTAAGTTTTGTACTTCAACTAATAAATTCAAATGCAGATAATTTTAGATTTTCTGGTTAATTCCTATTAAAATTATGTTTGACTCTTTATTAAGTATCTTCGGATCTTGTTCTTAATGCTGATAATTCTGGTATTTCTCTTAGTTCAGCTGATCCGCCATTCCTAGATGGCAATCTGGATTGGAAAATCTTCCAACCTCTGATTTTATTTAGACGAGCGTAAGGAAATACAGAAAACATCCAAATGTATAGAATGGATACCTGAAACAGTTATATTTCGTTAAAAATGATAAATTAAAAAGTATTGTTATGTTATAAAATTTTGTTAAAAAACAAAAGCAAATTTATAATAAGGAAACATTCGCGTGAAGCATATATATTATTATTTAAGCAAAATACTACAATCCTAACAATAAAATTTACCTGTAACCAGTAGGCCCAGTTATGAACATACCACACTTGAACTTCAATAATAAAAAACAAATTGAAAGCTGTAGTTAAGTGATCGACCAACTCGGCCATGTTTCCAATCACATACAGCAACGGCGCCGTAGCAGCGACTATACCTACAAAAATAAAGATTAAAAAGTGAACTTTCGTTTATTATCGACCTTGCCACTTCTCCACCCGGTCGCAAAATTAGGCCAAGTTCAAAACAAACCTGAAAGCTACATTCGTCCCTGACACTCTGACGTCACCGACAGCGAAATGTTATAATTTTCACGGAAATATTCAAATTTCCGTTTTGTAAGAGGTGGAACTACTTATTATTCGACCTTTGGTCAATGTTAAATGGACGCCGTCATCAAAACATAGGTATTAACCAGTGTCATCATCATATTAGGAATATAATTCATATTCGTGCTAGCTGTTAAGTCTGACATCATCAAGATATCTATATCCGGTTAGAAAAAAATTTTGAATTTTTGCGAATTTATCTGATTTTTAGATAGAAAAATACGATATGTGATAGATAAAAGTAAACAGGTAAAAGAAAAAGATTTTATTGTTTTTCTTGATACCATCAAGTGGGTCTTCTTCTCTTACAAGCTTATGCTATTGTATAACGATCTAATATGAAAAAGAGAGAAGAAAAAAGATTCACCTGGAGTGGGTAAGCATATATCGGATTTCTCACGTAGATTCTCATATAACTGTTAATCTCGTACTGAAATGTCTAGAGTGTATCAAAATATATAACATGCTTGTGGAAAAAGTTGTTTTACTATTCTCGAAAGAAACAATACTAAACATAAATTACTCAATAAAATATAACAAAAAATTTTGATATTTTTCTTCAAGGCAAAACTGAGGAGAAAGAAATGTACAGAAAAAAAAATAGTGAAAAAGGAAAAATAATTAAGCTTCAGGGTGGAAAGGGCACAAAAGAGGATATGTTGAGAATTTTTACAATATTAGAGTTGATTAAATGATGTCAAACACTAGAAACATAACTGTAATACATCACCAGTATTTAAGCTTTGTGTAAATATTGATTTATTTATAAATAAAATAGGTTATTCAGTACAGTTTTTCAAATTTTTTCCTGTTTGTAATTTTTATTATTTATTTATGAAAATAAAAAAAATTATTGCTAAAAATTTTATAATTCGGAATTTAAAGTTATTTAACTGTTATTCACTTAATAATTGATGAAAACAACTGTACTTTTAAGGATGTACAAAGTTTTAAACACAGAGCATTACAACATTATACGCAGCGAGCAGAGAATCTACAAATAGACAAACCTAGGGCACCAAAAAATAGGTCGCCTAAAATTGCATAATTTTTTGCTGGCAAAAATTGCAACTATAATTATCGTATACAAATCCTCGTTCATTATTTTTGTGTAGATAATGTTTGTTTATTTTTTATTATTTGTCTTTTTTTGCGTGAAATGATTAGTGTTCATAGGCGCAGAAATAAATATTGCTTAAGGGCGCCAATAACTTAAATCCTCTGCTGGCGTGCGCAGAACATTTTTCATTAAGTTAGAACTATTCAATATAATAAAAATACCAAATAAGAGCAGGGAATTGCATCTAAAAATTCGGAATAATAATAATAATAATAATGAGAGAAATAAATAAAAATTGAACCAAACTAATTAATCACGTTTCATATTATTATAAAGGACATTCCACCTTGGGAGAGAAAGTGATAATTGCATCGATCAATTATTATTTAATTTTTGCATAAATTACCTTGTAATGCGAAGAGGGGAAAGCGCAGATGACGTAAGACGTATGCAGCATTCTTGCGGGATGCGGTTGCTATGACTACCGTCAAAAGGAACAGATTGAGAGAGGACTGCAGCACGCAGACGGCGGAAGTAGCGATCTTGCAGAATTTCCCGACTAAAATTGGAAAATGGAATTTTTAACTGTCATGCATGTCTGTCGGAACAATTTAAAATACAGTATACTTACATTCATAAGTGGCATTGGCAAAGTTGTAAAAGCATTCTTCCTTGACTTCTTTCGCTCTACGGATCTGTATGCATCTCGACCATAGCCCTGCATGGCCACGAGATTCCACTGAAAGAGAAGAAAGGAGTTACGCAAAAGAAAACAATACCAAGAAAGAAAATAAAACTTTAAGAAAGAAACAAAGTCTGTGTTTTTTTGTATATTGAAAAGAATGGCAGAAGAACTGAGAATTTTTCTTGGATCAAACGGTCTAATAACATGATTATTTCATCTTAAATGCGTATATAGGTCACGCGATTCTGGCCTCTCAGTTCTCTTCATTACCCCAGGCTTATGATATGTCATTCTTATGTTATGCGGAAAAGTTTACACGATCTTGATCTCCTTTTGACTTTTAATAGCCTCAAAACTTAAATTTTTAGGACTCGCGTGTCTTTAAATGTTGGAATTTTGAGATGATGCTCAGGAAAGTTGGAGCATCTCGTAAATTAAACTTGAATTTAGTTTCTAACAGAAATCGTTCGATTTTCCTGTACGTGTTTTATAAGGTATTATCACGCAATACACTTTCAGGAATGTTTCCTGCTACAGGCCCTATACTGGTTCCAATTCTAGCAATGTAACAAAACATGTTTAAGAGGAAAGAGTTTACATATCTTTGCCTAACAGCGGAATTTTCCTCATCAATACCTGATTTGTTCGCTATTCAGGTGAGGCAATCATATGACATTAAAACAAAAATAAGAGAAAGGGCGATGAGTCGGGTGGAGCGTCTGATGGACGCCAAACATTCGATATTATCTCGGCGCCGCGCGTAAGCCTCGGAATATTTGGCGCCAGACCTAGCATAATTCGCGGCCGGAGGCCTTGAGATGCCCACAAGTCGCCATATACGGGACAAAAGACCTGTTTAGCTGTCGCCAGCGAGGAATCGCCAATCGGAAATACCTGGCGTTCTTTTACATGACCCGTTTGCCTTAAATTCTGACGACTGAATAGACTATGTCCCAGTCAAGCAATTTGGTTGATTTTTTTCAACAAATTCTGTTTTGTTCTAGTTTTGACTTGTAATTCAACAAAACCTTCAGATACAGTGCACTATAATTTAATCGAAATAAAAAATTAAACAATTATTTTATCCGAATCACGTAACCTTCCTTTATAAAAAATGCGTTTCCATAAATTACGCGATTATTTCTAAATTGAACTCAGAAACACAATGCGTAATCAAAGAAAAAAAATTTTGTATTTAGCGTACTTATAAAATTTTGAGGACTTTTGTTCTATATCCCGTGATATAGAACAAAAGTCGATAACATATCCGCTATTAAACGAAAAACTTAAATAAAATTCGTCCTCTTTAATAATATTTATAACCGACTAAACGAAAATTGAAAAATGAAAGTTCTAATCACATGACGACAAATCCGTCAAAATTAGACAATTTTTCCCATTACGGAATTGCCGGCCACGTGACTTGAATTTTGTGTTTATCTCACCTTCTTCACTGTTATTGAAGTTGTCTGCGTCTGTCAAGTTATATCGAAAATGCCACGAGGTCCAATACATACTGGCCAAGGAAGCAATTTGAGCGACGAATATAATCAGCTGGCAGAAGAGAAAGAGGCAGAACAGTAACTTGGTCTTGATAGTCATTTCTGCTGCGAAAAACAAGCACATGCAGCGATTATCATCCGCACTTATTTAATAGACGTCAATGTCCACTGTCCAATGAAAACTGTGTGTTCGATGTAGGGTGCACAGAAGAAAAATAAAAAAAAATTCCTTCTGCTTTGTGGTTTGTGCGTAACTGACCTCGCTCTTATAGAAAGTTGACGTAGATTTTTCTCATTCGGATCACGTGACTACAATCGAGTTATGTAGCAAGCCGGAACTTTTCTTTAAAATTATTTCCGGAACTCTTGATGTATTGCTTACATCAGATGACACCAAGAAAACTTACCTCCAAGAAAATATTTTCGCTGATACTTATCAGTTAGAAACATAAAAAGTTTGAATAAGCAATATCAACATAAAGTTGTAAATTCGTTTATCCAAACAATTTAGGACAATAATTGATTATTGTAGTTGCAGAATCTTTCAATAGATGGAAACACTAACAATTATCGACAGAAAATAACCGATAATTGTTTCAAATGAATTATTCCAGTAAATTTTCTTGATAATTCATTGGAATCAAATTACCTAAAATAATTTGCATAATAAGCATTATTTTTTTTAAACAAATATAAAATCTTTTAAATAAATTTTTATAAACATAAAATAGATGAGAAAGGTAAGTAAAGAAGATATTATATATATATATATATAATGTTTCATTGTTTATTTGGCATTGTGGCATTAAAGAGGTGATTAAAGAGGCGTTAAAAATGATGCAAATATAGAATTTATTTTAGCTAATAAAAATCATCAATCAAAATCATAATTAATTTGTAACCGATTCGTGAATAATGTAAGGCTACTATAGAATAATTTAAGATTAAATTATAGCTTTCGCATATAACAAATCTTTTTATTCGTTTAACTGAGCCACGAGATCACAGGATCGAAAAAAATGAACGTGGAAAATCAATCACGTGATTACTTCCAGAATAATTATTCTAATCGTTAGTTGCACACGATCATAGGCTCGAAAAATGTGAACGTGGTGAATCAGTCACGTGATTACTTCCAGAATTGTTTTTATTGCAAGTAGCAAAGACAAGTTGCGTTACTTAACTTTATGAAAGAACAGATATTCTGTGAGAATTCTTCATCCATCCTCGGGAGCATCTGATCGACCGCAAATATGAAGCAAATCTCGCGAATAATTCTCACTTTACATAAATCAAATAAATATCACGTTATAAATGATCTTTATTTTAACCATTGTATTTGTGAATACAATGATTATTCTACTGTGTGAATCCCGATGAAATATTCTATTGCTGTTAAGTAAAGAAAGCGTGTGAGAGAAAATCGGTTTATGGTCTATCACTAGAAACGGATCACTATTTATATCCCATGTCAGCTTGATATAAAGACGATTTGCTTTATGACAAGTTTTCTTTCTAGTTAATAAGCTGTTATCTTCCATTTTAAATCGTTGAAGATGACATTACTTGATAAAATACTCTATATATTTATCGGCATACATATATATTACGTTTTATTAAGGACATTATTGTGTAAAAACTTTATGTTCATGTAGAAGACGTACAGTATCTTTTCACAGCTGCAGAAGAAAGAATAAAATTTAAATATATTCATATACACACGCCAATTCTATTCAAATATGAAAGACCAGTGACAAGTGACCAACTTTAAAAACATCAGTAGATTTACTTAATCTAATTGAAAGAAAGCATTGATAACTGGAAATTCAGTGTTGTCTACTTTTCTAATTAACTATCACGGTAGATATGTTTAAAACACGTGACTTCTCGCAAGTGTAACGTCGTTCATCTACGAAGAAGAACTAGAAAATTCAATCTCTCAAACGATTTGTTAAAGTCCTCACGCTCTTTCTCCGTGAGAATGCCACCTCCTGTCCCTCCAAGTTATCGAAAAATGGAAAATTTTCATGTATGGTTTCTTTCGACTCCAATCGACCTCACGTAACTCGGTAATTTCTCGTTCGCTATCACGTGATAGAACAAATAATAGGATAAATTTCGAATTTGATAATATATTTCTTTTCTTCTCTCGTCCGGATGCCGCTGGAACGACTATGACTATTGAATTTGCTTAGTGGGTAGTCTACATCTTGATCTGACATTTTCCTTTTCCACGTGCTGCAATTTCAGTCACGTGATAGAGCTGGAAGTGTCACCCGCGCCCGTAACTCCATCTCTTTGGCCGTAATTGCATTGCCCTGTTGGAATGGAGAACTACGGCTTCCTCACGTCACAAAGGTCACCGCCGGAAGGCGATGGAGAGACTTACATCTTAAAATGTCACGTGATTCGAACGTGGTTATACTTATGTCACGCTATTTAACTCTAACCGAAAGAATAAAGATAAATATCATATGATTTGTGTAGATAATTCTGCATTCATTGGGATTATTTCAGATGAATGAATAACGTGAATCGATTCTCACCAAATTACAGTATTAGTTATAATGTGAAATCATCTGTCATGAAAGAAATGCTTTTGATTATCGTGTGACTTACTCCAAGAAAAATAAAATCGATCACGTGATGTAGATAACTACTTTTACAGAAGTTTAGTATCCTCCAAGGAACGGTAAATCACATAGGTAATAAAAAGAATTAAAAGTTGCAGTAAGGGCAACTACTGCAATAATTGCATTCGATGCACTCGACACTTCTTTAGAATAAATGATTAAGCAATACTTCATATCATCGGCTTGGTAATCACGCGAACGTCTTCCTTAATTAGTTAGAAAAAGGAACTCGTTACTTAGTTTATTAAAAAGCGATGTGACTATAAGTATTTCCGTGATCGAAACGTAATTCGGATGATCAAAACGAAGTGATTTTTTAATATGGCGGAGAAGATAAAAATCGGCGAGAAGGCGGAGAAGCAGCAGGTAGACGAAGGAGAAACGAAGTGAGCATGCTCGCGATTTTTGGAGGAAACCGAACACGTGAAAATCGGCTGCACATTCGTCCGTTCCACTTCGTTCGAGCTGACCATGTCGGCCGATGACGAAACTGGGTAAGTGACATTTTCTCCCCTCTTTGCCGTTCTTCCCCATCAGATAATCACTGGAATGAGATTTGATAAATTTCTAATCGAAGTGAATTGGTCGCGTGACATATTTAATTCAACTACACGAATAATATCATGTGACTTACCTATTTCAGTATCCTGTAGATAATTTTTTTTATTGAAGTAACGAACAGTATTATTTCAAGCTTTCAACAAATATGTCAAAACTGAGCATTAGATATGTTATGATCGGGTGATCGAATAATCATCAATTGACTCATAAAAATGTGATATTTCTAACTTTACGTACTGTTTAATTTATCGCGTGACTAAATTTAAACAGTTTTTTCCAAATTAAATTTACTAGCGCAATCCTATCAGATAGATCAATGACAAATATATTATTTGGAAACATCCTTCCTAACAAGCTTAAATCTACTGGAAAGGATTGAAAACGTATATGACTTTTCTTCTTAGAAGAATCTAGAGAGTTAAAAGAAGAAAGCAAAACAGTTAATCATGCGACACGAAAATCCTCTAGAATTAACTGCTATATTAATTAATTAAAATAGAAAATCGATAATTTTCGAATAAATTCGATAATCATAATGCAAGTATTTTGATTTGATCAAACTGAATGCAAAGCAAACTGAACTAAAGGTCGATCATTTATTTCGCTTCGATGTTAGATTAATTCTTATTATTTAATTCATCATCATAATAATATACGAAAATTATTTATAGATTTATTTTATAAAATTGTACTTAATTTATAGGAAAGGCACCGTAAGAGACAATAACTTTCGCTATTAAAATGATAAAATAAACGGTCCGTTACTTTTCTAAAAAGTTATCTAACTATAGTTGTTTCTTATTAACATACATCGATGTTAGTTCCGAAATAATTGGAATTCCATAAGGTGCAGTCTTTCTTACAGCCAATTCATTTATATTAAACAGGACATGCGGCTATTCTGATAGTTAAATATCCATTCATAAATCGCTCCTCTCTTCTATTCGTTTAATATCGATCTCTGCAATATCGCGTCATTAAAGACCACCTAACTACACACCACCCTATTAAGACGACACCTTAATAACCTACAATACTTTCATTAATAAACATCGACAAGTTCGCTCATAGAATTTCGTAAGCCGCAAGACATAGGCCCGAATAATAAGGTTATTAATAAAAGATATTATATAAAAATAATCTCAAATATTTGCATTATGATCTTTTGATATAAATTTTGGATTAAAAGATGCTTCGGTTCATAATTTATATATAACATCGATAACTATTGGATTAATATATGGAGTTAATTGTTTTTAAATTTTACTATATACTGTGTTGTGATCAAACATGATCTATACGTTTGAGCAAATTTTTTGATATATGACAGCAATTTACAGAAAAACAATGGATTTATTATTGTTATAACTAAGTCGATTTCAATCTTTAACAATTATATAAAATCTTAAAATAAAATTAAAAATATATATATATAAATGGACTTTTTAAAATGAATTTCATTAATCTAGTACTCGCTTTATCAACAACTATCTATAAAAATTATTTCGAATAAGTTTATAATATTTTTGAATTTATTTTCATTATAAGCATACAAGATGTATTTGTTAGTCAAGTAAAGTTTAGATCTATTTTTTAAAAAATTGACTGCTTATTTATAAATATTTTTATGATAATATTAATCACGTAAAATAAGACAATATACTAATTACATAAGCATTAATTACATCTAATAGATTCCATAACAAGATGATTAAATCTGAAAATATGATCAGTAATTTAATTTCAGAGCTAAGATTAATAAAAAACGATTAAATTCGATTAAAAAAAATCCATAATTTATTTAGGAAACTAAAAATTACTATAAAATTTCTTTAATTTAGTATTTGCTAAGACAGGTTAAAATGAAGGAATTGTTCTTTAAGAGAAAATTATCTTAATTTATTTAATTATACTCATCCTTTCCATAAAATATGCATGGGGAAGAAACAACACCTGTTCCTTTTAGATTTTCACCTGTTTCCTTCAGAAGGGATAAAATATGGATACTGCCAGACACGATCAATTAAAAGGTGAAAGAAATCGAAAGAGTACATTTTGTTTTCTTATTTTTAGCTAGCATTAAGAACAAATGCTGCGTTTGTATATCTTTAATGATTACTGCCTTTTTGACCAACATCTTAAAATAATTGATAGAATCAATTATTTTAGAAAGTTTCCCATACATAAATTTGAATCTATTGAAAATTTTACGTTTGTTTAAATACTTATATACTGTATTTAAAATGTTATATAATCATCTTTCAGTATTTCAATATATTTTAAAGAAAATTTATTGAAATATGTTATAGATATTCCAATTAATTGAACTCTTTTTCGTCTTTATGATTTTCTATATTTAATGAAGCAAATTATTGCATTTTGAATCTTTCTCAAAGGGTTTAAAACGTATTTTACTTAAAAGAAATATGGATAAATTTTCGAATCATCTTTAATTTTAATAGTTTTCTTAAGAGATTTAAACTCTTTCTTGTTATAAGAGTGAAATTTTATAACAATAATTATAAAAAAAGAATATAATCTCTACCATAATCATTTCAGATTTTAAATATATTCCGTAAGATTAAAATTTTTAGAAACAATATAAGCTTTTAAATTTAATTATTATATTATATTATTATTTAATTTAAATAGGATAATCAAATTTCATATTTCAATGATTAATTCAATTGGCACTTTTAGCTTCTATCCTCTATTGACATATATGATCTAAGCTAAAGCTGGCCTCTCGGTTGTCTAGTTCAACAGATCTTACTACGTTCCAGCACACCTGGGTCTCCATCCTTTCCTTTCTTATTTATCATTTGAACTATAGCTTTCATTTTTTCTTTTTACGAGAAGAATGGTTCCCAATATTCATATAAATTTATATTTTTATTTCATTTAATTTATATATAATGCCCGAGAAAACTTTAATGTATATTATAATTATATAAGAACTGAAACTATTTCAAGAAATATTTACAAAATATTGCTAAGTTATTGTTGAGAAATCACTCTATCATTTAGAATGAAACCGTATAATGTATGTAGCCTTTGTATAAGATCTAATTTTTCAAATGCTCACAAATAATCTATAAGTTTATAATTTATAACGCTCTAAAATTAAATTAAGGGAAAAAAATGAATGTAAATATAATTTTATACTTAAATATCTAGGAAATTTAGAGCAGTAAGTACACCTCAAACTGAATAATCGTTTTAGTTCCTGTAATGCGTGCTTTCCATTCTTATATCCTTAAGATGCAGTGAAGCCGAACAAACGCTAATAGCAATACAAAATATTATTTATCTCTCACATTTAAAATAGAATGAAAGTAAGCTTATAAGAAACTCATATTTGTCTTAAATACATTTTAATCTTGTGTTTTCTAGAAGTCGTATATAAATTGATTTTCATTTAGTTATCGAACAAATGAAGTCGATTAAACACAATGGAAGTGTAGTGATCTGCAATGGCCATGCCTGTTCAAGCATCCCAAAACTTTTTCCTGAGCCCTCAACAAGAATTCCTCTCTCTTAACGATGACACCCAACTAAGCGCCGTTGCTATGACAACGCATCAACAAAGTCGGAGATCGAACAAAGATGCATTTCTAGCTAGCGATAGTTGTCTAAATGTTTTGTTTTCTCATAAATATCTTTTATAATTTTTTATGTATTTATATTTTCTGTCAATATAGTCTTTAAATGCGACTCTAAATTTCTTGTTTTAAATTTTATTTTGTTATTTGTTTAAATTATCAATATTCAGTTGCTGATTTCTGCATATAAATAAATTTGAATATAGAATTTATAAATTTTGTATAAATTTGAAGCATATTTTAGGTAAAAGATTTTATATAGTGAAATAATATTTTTAATACGTGTTAAATTTATAAAGATAATTATCATATTATTATTATAAATTTGAAAAATTTTCCCTTTATTATTAATAACAGTGTACAAAAATATACAAATGTTTTAATAAATGATCAATCTATTTCTCATTATTCATTAAAATAAACTTTTATAATCATAAATAAGGATAAAAAAAACAACTTTATATCCTATAAAAATTGAATTATACTTTATATAATTATGTATGATAAAAATTCTTATCATCATGTCTTAAGCCGTTTTATTTCTTGGAAAATCATTGTTGCTGAGCGATTTAGCATGAAGATCAAGGCGGCTAAAGAAAAAATATTTAAATTGGATCAAAATTAATAGTTAACCGTAGTTCACGGTTGTGATCAAATACAATACAAGCCCAGAAAAAATGTGAAATTTTTATCGAAGTTTAATTAATTGGGTAGTATTCTACTTTACTATTTTTCCTCGTCTTTTGAAAGATACTTATCCTTATCTAATTTTTATAAAGGAATGTTATTCGTAACCGCGAGAATTATTAATCCTTTAAAAGTTTAAAAATCAGATTAAGTAACAGAGTCAAATCTGAGAGTTTTTGAACAGGTAAAGATGTATTTAAAGAAAATTAAATTTTTACCTTCCCATCTTAAATATTCTGCCCGAATGCTTCTTATCGCTTAAGAGGAAATCGAAGAAATACACCTCCAGGATTCTTAACTATATTCTCTAAAATTCTATTCCTATATAATATGCCGAAAACATATTTTGTAATTTTCTTCAGGCTATTTATTCTTGACATTTTTAAATAATTTTAATGAATATCGATTCAAGTTCATTTTATCGAAAATATTGGATATATTTTATTATTTTTATTGTATTATATTTTTATAAATTATTTAACAGAATATTTATGTAAATTTTAACAAGTTACATAGATTCCTACTCTAATTAAAACAATTTTATCCAAAATAGAATTTTACTCTTTCATCATAATCGTGCAAGTCCACTAAAAATTATTATGACAAAAGGAAGAAAGAAAGAAAAAAGGAGAAAAACTAGGAACAAACTGTGATTGGCATTATCTTACGAAAATCGGTTCAGAGTTCTTGAAAGACTACACATTTTCAAAAATACAACTCATTTATTTTTAGAACTTCTTCCTGCTATTATTAAAAGACATTTCTCGTTTTTAAGAGTATTTAGTTAGAACGATAATGACTAAAAATCTCTACACTAAAATAATATATCCATTAATGTACACCCACTAATATATTACAGTAAAGAAAAAGTATCAAGATAACTATCCTACCTTAATAACCTTCTTGTGTAATTATCATGTTTATATAAATGACCCACTCGTCTAAGAAAATGAAACTTAGACATTTAAAAATTGCCTTTGGTTTTTGTTCTCCTCCCAGTGATCAAAATAAATTACAAAGAAGAGATTTATTAAATAACATTATATTCATAGATAATCCAATAACTTATATTAAGAAATAAAAACAAATTAAAATCTATTTATAGAATTTAAACAAAAGATGGTACTACAAAATTTCTTAATAATTTCGGACGGCTTTACGGTATTACTTATGGGTATTGGAAGGAAGATGGATTGGCAGAGGTCTCTTGTTCTTTATGATTGTTGAAGATTGGTAATGTATGGGATGTCAGGTTAGTAGTGATTAGAATCAATCACTCAAATAAAAGAAAAAAGAAAAAAAAAGATTTAATTTAGTTATTTAAAATAATTTTATGAGATTTTTTTTAATTCTAAAAAATAAAGCAGTTTTGATAGAAATTTTCTCAGAATTGAGTGTTTTACTAATTTTTAATGACCATTTTCAAAAATCGATATTAAAAAGGTGTTTAAAAAAACAACTTTGAAATACCTTGAAGGCCATTCTTTAGATTAACTTCTTGACTTATTAGGTTGTTATCCTATATCAATAGGTTTCTAAGTAATGCAGAATTACCTCAACATTCAATTCAACCAATAGATGCTAGGTGATTTTATCTTCAATTATCGTACCATTCAATGACTAACATATGGTGTTGACAGTATTGCTTCCGTTCACGTCATTCCATCATCATGTGATTTCCGCGTCGTGTTAACATCTAAAAGTGTTTAAAAATAAAAATTACTTATCCAAGAGACTCTCATAAGTAATACATTGTGATATAAAAAAATGAATATACTATATATTAGGAAGTAATAAGAATTATTAATGAATGTTTAATTTACCTAGATAAATGTCAGTAATGTGTGGAACTTAGCATTATTAATAGTAATTTTAGGATTATATTGAATTTATTCTTTCAATTAAAGTTTTTTTATTTTTATTAAATAAATTCATTCGTCCTTCTGGAGAAATTAAGTTACATTTCCGTTTATAGCCATAAAACTTACGTCTTTAAAGTATCGATTTAGATATAACATGTGGGAAGATTACAGAAAAGAACAGTTGATATGTTACTAGATCAAAAGATTCTATTAAAATAAAGTAAGGATATACCAATATAAAAATGAAAGAACAACAAAATGGATTGAATATATTGATGTAAAGCAATCAATGTAATTCTATATCCTTGATAATTTATATAACAAAATATAATTATTATTTTACTTATTTTATTTAAAATAAAAAGAAACTTTTTTATAAATTAAAAACTTTTCAAGATTATTTGTGATAAGAAAAGAATTTCAATTAATATCCTGTTTATTAATATAAATAAGATCGATATTTAACTTTTGAGATTAATAAACATTCATTTTAAAACTTCTTAACTGAATTAATTTATTATTCCAAAAATTAATTAAGTGAATTATGAAATTATTAGTATTATAATCAGTATTACCATCATTTTCATAAAGCTGTAGAATATATAATCTTTAAACCTCTTATAGAAATTTTTCCTGTAACAATTTCTCCTTCTGTTCAAATTTTTAATATATCGAATATTCTTTTTTAAATTTTTAACATTTTTTTCTTCTTTACATTTTTATATTATTTTTAATAGCTAAATTTTATCATTATTTGAGTAAATTTCCATTATTCTCAGTTCATAATGAACATGAACTGCAAACTTCGAACTCTACTTTCTTTCTAACCTTACATTTTTTATATATCTAATTATTTTTTCATCTTTCTGAGGATATTTTTCTTAGGATATCAAAGTTCTGTATTCTCGCTTTTCGGCGATATAAATTTTTAAATTATAGTATGTCAATATAAATTTAAAACATTTATTGTTATGAGCAGTATATTAGGCCTACATTATAAATATATTAATGTTAATATACCGACTAATGTACTGTTTATCAAATGATTTCCATGTGTCAAAAACAATTTAAGCTTTTCTAAGTAATAAAATTCTACTTAAATAAAATTTAAATCATTAAGTTGTCTAGTAAAAATATAATTAATAGTTTTAATTATATAGTTGCAGTTACAGGAAAAAAGAAGATAAACAATTACTGGTTCAAGAATCCGTGGAGAAAAATATAGAAGAAGGAAAAAAGAAGAGTTTTCAAAGATGTTGGAGAGAACTGGAGCCCAAATTAAATTTCTGTAATCTTTCTAAGCGTCATACAGTAGCGGCATTGACATCAATAGGCTTTGTCATAACCTTTGCTATGCGTTACAATCTCAGCGTGGCTATCGTTCAAATGGTGGGAAATTTTACAGATCAGGTAAATCTGTTTTTTAATGAAAAATAATCTCTCTATTCTAACTTACCCTTTAATTCTTAAATGAATAAGCAACGATTATATTTTAAGAAAAGCAGACGATATTAATCACAGCACGTGCATTGATAATTCGCGCATGCGGTTGTCTAGGTAACCAGATTTTAAGATAAATAAAAAACTTTTATAGTAGTTTCATTGTAAGAATAGTATTCAAATTTTAAAAAGAAAGTAATTATACAATATTATTATATAATTTATTTTTAGAAATGAGCTTTAGTATCTACGTAATAATTCTACAGTTGTACTTTAGTCGCGCCATCTAATGGTTTCTTGAGATAACAATTTTAAAATACAACATAGGTAACATTTTAGTGTTTCCCTTTAATTTTTGAATCACTATGTTGCTTGTTAATAAAGGGTCCAGAGTTTGATTGGTCACCAGGCATTATAGGAATGGTTGATTCTTCTTTCTTCTGGGGTTATCTCGTTACTCATGTTCCTGGTGGATTCTTCGCTACAAGAGTTCCAGCTAATAGGTAAGAAAATCTTTTTTTATAAAACTTTACAGCAATCGGTGTATATTTATTACATAATGAAAAATATTAATTATAACTAATGCAATACGACTTGATTTTTAGACTGTTTGGTACAGCGATAGCAATATCGTCTTGTCTCAATTTAATTCTGCCAAATGCAGCGCATGCTAACGTTGGTATGGTTGTATTCATCAGGATCCTTCAAGGATTAGTCGAGGTAAATCCTGAATTAACAACGGAACTAGCATACTTTACCATAAATTAACTTTTACCTTCAGGGTGTTATATATCCAGCATGCCATGGAATATGGAGATATTGGGCACCACCTCTTGAAAGAAGTCGTTTAGCTACCATTGCTTTTTGTGGTAATGCATTCATATTTTCCTTTTAATAGATTTTTCTTATGGACCAATACATATTTTTGTTTTATTTTCCAGGTTCGTACGCTGGCGCAGTTTTAGGAATGCCACTTTCTGGAATGTTGATAAATAACCTGGGTTGGGCATCTTCCTTTTATTTTTACGGTAAGCATCGGTACTTTATAAATATAATAGAAGCTTCCAAATTCGATATTGGATTATAATTTATCTCAAAAATGTAGGTTTTCTCGGCTTAATTTGGTATGTCTTATGGCTGGCTATGGTTTTCCAGAGACCATCCAAACATCCTACAATCAGTGCGGAAGAACGCATTTATATTGAACACAGTTTAGGAAATGTTGCACAGTCTTCTCCCACTGTAAGTACTATATGTTATTTTGCACCTATAAATTATTTCTATTTTTATCTCATTTTACTTTTTATAGTTAAAAACTACTCCTTGGAAATCAATCTTAACATCACCTCCAGTCTATGCTATTATTGTGGCCAATTTTTGCCGCAGTTGGACATTTTATCTTCTCATGACATCGCAAGCTATGTATTTTACTGATATTCTTCATTTTCAACTTGATCAGGTAGGCATACAAAATTATTTATGAAAATTTAAAATTTTATAAAATACAGAAAGTAACATTTTAATTAGAAAGAAAATATCTTATAGTCGGGAGCTCTAGGTGCTTTACCACATTTAGTGATGACAATAGCAGTACCAACAGGAGGATATTTGGCTGATATGTTATGCAAGAGAGAAATTCTAACTACGACTTCAGTTAGGAAGATTTTCAATTGTGGAGGTAAGCCATGTAAATTTCATTTTCTTTTTTAAATATTATATATCATTAATAAATTGAAAATAATTCTATTGCAATAAATTATACTTTTAGGATTCGGTCTTGAAGCTGTTTTTCTACTTGTTGTGGGATATACTAGAAGTCATGTTGTAGCAGTTGTAGCATTAATTTTGGCTGTTGGAGTTAGTGGCTTTGCAATTACAGGTAGTATTTCATGATTATGTATTTTAAAGAGAGTTGTTAATAAGATTCGCTGTCAATATTGATCGTTATTGATTACTTTTCAAAGGAATGTGAGATTTAGCATACTTTCTAATTGTATTCCACTGATTCAGCATACTTTATAATGTCTTGCATCAGGGATAACTTTTTAAATTAATTGATAGATTTTTATCAAATTCGATACATATATATATTCTTATACTTAAGATAAGAGGGATTATACTCATTATCATCAACTTTTAAAAAAATGGCAAATGTTCAAGTTTCGAAGATTTTTTTTTAAATCTTCAAAATCTTCGAATTTAAATCTTTGAATTATTTGATAGACTTTTATAAAATTCAATAGGGGGCTATTAAAGATAAATTTGGTTATATTAAAGATAATTTGGTTATATAGCCTATATATATTTTAATCTCGTATCTTTACTCACTCCGAAATAGCTGAAAATATATGAAAAATATGTGATTATTTCTTTCTGGAACTGCTTGTTTTTAAATGACATCATGAAAATAGCTCAAACATTTCATCAATTCAATCATGAAGAATTATAAAAAAGTTCAGTAATTCAGTCCCATTTATTTAAAGTACTTGTAATTTGAATCTATATAAGTATATAATTTATTAAATTCGAATTTTGAACACAAAATTATGGGTGAATTTGATTTCAAAATTCATAATAATCAGCTGATCGAGAAAAATATAACGTTTTCATGAATTTTAGAATAAATCTATGAAAATATTATATTTTGCAGCCATTCAAAAAATTTGTAAAAAATTTTCAATGAGAAATTTCAAGATAATTATGATTATTCCTTAGAAAGACTGTATAAGACGAATTTTAATCTGAAAAATCATGATCTGAAAAATCACATTCCGAATTTCACTCTGTAGTTCTGTGATCGTTAAAAAAACTTACATATAAAATGCATTTATCTATTTAGCATTTGCTATTAATATTATTATGTAAGTGTATTCTGCTAAGTGAAAAGTTTAAAATACTCATATTTTGTTATTATTTTTTATTTATAATTTTTTTACATTTGAATACGATCTGACAAATTTAATACAAAGATTAAAAATTGAATTTAAAAAATATTTCGAATATAACAGAATTTATGTTAATAAATACATAATGCGCGATTATTTCAAGCATTTCATACGGTTAATTAAAAGTACTGCAGTCAAAATTAAAAAAAAAGATCTATTTAATCATGCACATAAAAAATAATAGGGTAAATTTGAAATATAAAAATAATATCAATAAATGTTTCAATAACATTGATTCATACATTTAAATATAAAATTAATCGATTTTAGGAGTAATAATTCCATCGAATTGATAAAGGCCAAACGTGAATTAATATAAATTTCAAGGGATAAAAGTAAAATATTCACTTTAAACTTATTTTAAAGTGAATCAAAAGAGACACAATGGGTTTATAAATAGAGAAATTTTTCTAATTAGGTTAGGTTGTTTGTCTTATTCTTCAACTTATTGAATTTGTGTACGAATATTACCAACTTTTCAAATAAAATTAATAAATAACGAAAGACTAAATAACTATGACTTCAAAAATAATTTTAGGAGACTAAAAAATAGTGTGCTATTATTAAAAATATGTTTTATTTACACTTCTACTTACATTAATTGAACGTTTGGATATAAATAACAAATGACATTTTTACCGAAATTGAGATAATTACACCTGAGCCTGATATGTAACGAAAAAATTATATAATTCAACTATTTCATAAATTAGTCAGCAGATGGCAAAGTTATATAAAACACTTTAATGTTAATCTACGCTCCATAGAAAAGTATGGACTTCTTGCTTCGGACACGAATTTGAGCGCCGTCATGTTTGAGACACCACGTCTTACGCGAAACTTAGATATAGATACCGATTCAAAATTGAATCTCCTTTTCCCAGTTACATATTAAAACTTATGCAAAGATAGAATTTGTAATGAGTGCTCGGAATTATTTACTATTGTTCACTTAATGCATTCATACCTCAAAATTAATGTAAAAATACAAGATAAAAAAATTGGAAATATATCCCATTTTATGACTAATTCGTATTTAGATGTGGTAGGGAAAAAAAAGACAATGTTATCGTTAAATGTTACAATGTTAACAAATGTTATCGTTTGTGCGGAAGAAACATGGACTATCAAATTTTCATGCTTAGAAATTATATTATATTAATCATTTAAGCAACATTTTATTTTCATCTTGTTTTATAAACAGAGAATTGCTACTTTTCAAATATTTATTCTAGGAAACATCAGAGTCAGAAATATACTAAAGAAAACAGGTTAAAGTTCACCTAGGCTTTACTATTCAATCAATTTATAACTCGTTAGTGATACCAACATTTATCTCACCTATTAAGTAATTTACTTGTATTCTTTCTTAGAATCTTTTGGCGACGATTGGCTCCTATTTCTCTTTATGGGAGATTTTTTTATGTTGTGGCTCAGAACGATTAGAAAAAAATCATTGTTATAGCATTAGGCTTTAATTTTCGTTTACCATCTCTGATTTTCAAATTGATCCTCTGAGAAATGTTTCTAGAATATAACATAATCGCTTCTGGCAACTTCAGTTTATTTTATAAATAGATAACAGAAAGAAGCATAAATATATGAGAAACAATTTAATATTGAACACTTACTTCATAAATTCTAGCCATATTGTATGGAAAATCTGTTTTCCCAACTTTATGGAGCCATATTTTTAACCGTCGACTATTCCGAAATTCGCTCGGAAATATAAAAACTGACAAGTCCTGTTATTATAACCCAAAGCTGTATGTATAATCAGGCATTTATAATTAAGAAATGACTAGATAGCTATCCTAAAAAATCATAATATCCGTCGCTACGTATAGCCGGATGCGGTTTACCTCCTCGACAATGAATCAAACATGGCGCCTGACTTCAATGAAAAAATGAAGCGTGTCCATATTTCTCTATGGGAGCATAGAGCGATTTTAAAACATTTATATGTTACATATTTTGGTTGCATTATTTTTTTGAATATTCAGATCTATTCCTGTAAAATCTGAAAAATGTCATTTACTGTTATTTATACTCAGACTCCTCAATTATTAAATTAATTCAGAGTTATGGATTTTTATATTTTAAATTAATAAGAAATATTAAACATTTTTTAAAATTTGTTTGGAGGGGTTATAGCCGTTTAACATCTTTTAGAGTATCAGTCACTGTGGTAGAACGATTATCCGCTAGCGTAAATAATGAAAATATATTTATTATATATAAGGTATACCAAAAAATATATATTTCGATATTACCAATATCGAAATATTTTTTATTTTCATAGAAATAGCATACAATTCATTAACAAAATATTTTATTTCATATCTAATGCTTTAGAATATGAACAAATGTATTCATCTATCCAAAAAAGTGGTGTTTTTAAGCAGTATTTTCATTTTTCTGGTCTTTAATGTCAGATGTATCGCCTAGTGCATGTAAAAGAGAAAATTTATATTGATATTGCCTCTGAATGAATCCAAACTTCCTTTAGAGACAAATCTTTCTGTGTCTTGAAGAATTAGCTCTTATCTCACTGCAAAGAATTACTCCTATAAAAAAACTTTGGTTACAAACGATGTTTTCCTGGGAGCAGCTGGATTTATTATTCAACTGTTTCATTTCTGTTCAACTGGTACCATCGCTTAGGTATATCAAGTTTAATGAATCTAATCTTAAAATTTTTAAGAATTCAATCATTAGTACCGCATTGGTGCTACGCATATCGAAAATTCTGACGTTAATGCTGTATAATTATGCATTTTAGAAAGGATCGTTGTAGACTGCCCAACTTGACGTCAAGTTAGCGGACCTGCTAGAAACTATTATTTATTTTAAAATTTTTTATTGTCCATCGTGAGTGCCTCATAATCACGCGTTTTAAGATTACTTTTAATATAATATCGCGTTTTATAATAATTTTTAATATAATATCGTAACAGATCTAATGACCGTTTTGTAGCATTTCTCTCTATTGCTCTGATGATATTCGTGATAGATGTTGACATCCTTGATGGCCTATTTATATTTGCACATAGTTACATAACATATTTAGAGTATTATACTATCATATTTATTCAGCAATATATTCATTGTCAAATTACAATTTACGTATATTCACATAAAGTATATAGGCTAATAGGCTCTACATATAAAATTGTATATTTATGGTTTGTTACATATGCATTCCATACCATTTATTCTATCAGGAATAAATTGGCATTTGCATTGTGTTTCTTATGAGCTAACGTAGGGTATCCTGGATTAATATTGCCCTCAGATTAATTTGGTGTCAGAAAAGAAATATGTATTAAAATCCTCCAAATAGTTTTGAATTTTGGAAAATATCACACGGCGATGTCATTGTGATGTATCAATAGATAACGTTGCAAAATTTTTTGATCTATGGCGTAGTAATGTGCATCATCACAAATATGCACAAGTATATGATGATGCTATGATGACGTCGCATCCGTAAAATATTCTAGGGAACTATTCTATTTAACTATTCTCTACTTTAGTTATTTTCTAATTTATTCTATTTCTCATTCTTCTAATTTTAGAGAAATATTCTATTCAAGGAGTAAAACATAGGAAGCAAGTAGACGAAAATTAGAAAATAGAATATTATTTTAAGTAAACATAGCTCTCTAAGGACTAAAATTTCGATTTTTATTCAGTAAAACGTTTTCAAACATTTATCGGTTCATCATCAGTTAACATTTGCAAAATAATATAGAATTTTAGATCAAACTTATATTTGAACGTTATAAAATGATTAATATCAATAAAAATTATTAAAAATATTAACTGAAACAAGCTAATTGTAATTAACAAGAATAAATACAAGATGAAAATATTGCTAATTATTCCAAGACAGTAATTACAAAAGTTGGAATAATTAACAATATTTTTATCTAGTATTTATTCTTTTCAATTACAATTAGCTTATTTTAGTTAATACTTTATAATTTTTTATCTTTATAACGTTTATTAACGTTATAAAGATAATAATTTGGTAATTAATAATTTTGTAACGTACAAATTTAAGTTTGTTCTAAAATTCTGTTATTTTACAAATGTTAAGTGACGATGAAGAATTGAAAATGTTTTTTAATGAATAAAAATCGAAGTTTTAATTCCTAGACAACTATATTTATTTAAAATAATACTATTCAGGATGGATTATAAAAATAATAAAGATAGCATATTATTGTGAAAATCTTCAATATAGTACAGAATAGAAATTTTAATAATCAAACTCTATTCATCACTAATTAGAAATATTACTCTATCCAGACTTATTTGTAATTTAATTTATAATGAATACTCAACTAAAAATATAAATCATTATTCTTCAAAAAAAATTGCTTCACAAATCCCTGAATTTAATTATTATTTGATTTATTTCTTTAACAAAATTCCATCCAAGTTTGATATCTCTCATATATCTCTGCATTCACCAACACAGACTAAAATTTCATTATAAATTAACTTTGGAATGGAAAATATCAACTTTTCAAGCTTGAAAATTGATAAAACGGCTCCGAAAACTCATCCTTAATGTCAATAATTCTATCAAGCAATATTTCTTTGTATTATTTCTCTCTTATTTTTCTATATGTTGTTATTTATATGTTGAGTATTATTGAGTATTGTGTGCATTTTCTTAACAGATTTGATCATTAAATCAAATTTTTATTCCTCTAATATTGCTTATTGTTATGTGAAAGTTGTTCTTATAATAAGATAAGAACCAATTTTTACCAATTATCTATAGCGTTTCAATAATTTCTGGATACAAAATTACAAAATTTCTAAGAGAGTCTTTTATATTTCAAAAATAATTTGCTTTTAAGACAGAATTTGGTACTGAACTATCTAATAAAAAAAAGACATTGAATGAATATATACTGATTTATTTACTTCTTTGGAAGCATTTCTAGAATCTAAACAAATAGTCTATAAAAAATTCCAGAAAGTAGAATGGAAAAATTTAAATAAAGTTGATGGATTATATTTTTCATTTTAGCTAATAACGATTATGAAAGTTTACATTATAATTTGAGCTTGTTTAATGTTTCTATATTATGTAAAGTTTGAATTACTTGAGAAATAAATCTAGATGACTGACAATCTAGATCATTTCGTCTTTAAAAACTAATTTATTAGTTTTATATTTCATGTTTTCTGAAGATTATAATGCTTGATTTATCAGCATTAATTATTTAATTTGTTAATAAGATAAAGGTTGGAAAAAATTTATATTTTATGTTATACTTGAAACTTTTTTATAAACTGTTGTAAGGAGATAGAAAGAAAAAAAATAAAAGTTTCTAGGAAAAGTTACAAATGAAACTGCTTAGAATTTAGAGAAGTATTATCGTTTTAGTCTTTATAGAGGTTAACTCATCAGGAACTCAAAGTCATTCTGATGGGACTTTAATAATGTTAAAATAATCGCAAAACAATATTAGTTTTAAAGAACAATCTTGTAGTTTACTAAATATTTTTTATAATTAAGTTTTTAGTAATAATAATTGCATTTAATTTATAAATATATCAGTACAGTCACACAGAGATCTTATTTCCAAAATTAATATCTGTGGATCCGACGGACGATTAAGACAGGCGTTAGCCTACCGCGATCGTGGTTTAGACGCGTGAGTAAAGGCTGGGTCTCACAGGCGTAAAACACGAAGTCAGTACGCTGACGTAAATGCGTCGCGCATGAAACGTCGAGCGTACCGATGTTCATACCGAAGACGTACGACGCAACGTAAATAAACGACGTTGTTTAGCTATTGGCTAATTACTGTGACATCATTTGAAGTTAGCTGATTCAACATGGATA